>JAAAWM010008246.1:0-12797 GCA_036873465.1 Thinopyrum obtusiflorum
TGAATTGCCTCTATTTAACTTTATAGTTGCGCAAACAAGTTTTTATAGTTGCTCCTTTATATTCTACAACTAGTTTGTTCAAAAAAGGTCATGCATGCTTTTGTGGTGGGCTAACACACAATTTGTTGCAGGTTGATTGTTCATGATGATTGATATGAATGAACCACTACTTGACGAAGAGTCCATCAACATTTCAGTCGAGTTGGGTGCACCCTTCTTGCATGCAGGGGATGAACAGGAGCATCAACATTTGGAGGAGGAGGTTGGTGAGTCTCCTGACCCCAACGTTGGCTCTAACATTACTCATGTCCCGAAAAATCATGTTGCCGCTCTCCCACCTACGGTTGCTCCTGCTAATGCTTTAGTTCATGAGGCACATGAGTTGGAAGATGAAGAAGCTGGATCACAGCCACAACAACCTTATGTTGGCATGCGCTTCGACACATTAGAGGATGCGAGGGAACACTACAATTGCTACGCTTTGATGGAGGGCTTTTCAATCAAGTCAAATACGTCTTACAGGTCGGCCTACACAGGTGTGGTGGAAAAACAACAATTCTGCTGTAACAAGTTCCGCAAACCAGTAGAGAGGGTTGGGATCCAGGATGTTCCCTCGTCGAGCAAAAGCACTACATGTCCAAGCTCACCCGAACAAGATGTTGTAGAGGATGTCGAGGAACACACTTTCAAGAAGAAGAGGAAACGGGAAACTGTGAAGCAAACAAAATGACGTGCTAAGATGGTGGGGGGGGGGGGGGGGGGGGGGGGGGGGGGGGGGGGGGGGGGGGGGGGGGGGGGGGGGGGGGGGGGGGGGGGGGGGGGGGGGGGGGGGGGGGGGGGGGGGGGGGGGGGGGGGGGGGGGGGGGGGGGGGGGGGGGGGGGGGGGGGGGGGGGGGGGGGGGGGGGGGGGGGGGGGGGGGGGGGGGGGGGGGGGGGGGGGGGGGGGGGGGGGGGGGGGGGGGGGGGGGGGGGGGGGGGGGGGGGGGGGGGGGGGGGGGGGGGGGGGGGGGGGGGGGGGGGGGGGGGGGGGGGGGGGGGGGGGGGGGGGGGGGGGGGGGGGGGGGGGGGGGGGGGGGGGGGGGGGGGGGGGGGGGGGGGGGGGGGGGGGGGGGGGGGGGGGGGGGGGGGGGGGGGGGGGGGGGGGGGGGGGGGGGGGGGGGGGGGGGGGGGGGGGGGGGGGGGGGGGGGGGGGGGGGGGGGGGGGGGGGGGGGGGGGGGGGGGGGGGGGGGGGGGGGGGGGGGGGGGGGGGGGGGGGGGGGGGGGGGGGGGGGGGGGGGGGGGGGGGGGGGGGGGGGGGGGGGGGGGGGGGGGGGGGGGGGGGGGGGGGGGGGGGGGGGGGGGGGGGGGGGGGGGGGGGGGGGGGGGGGGGGGGGGGGGGGGGGGGGGGGGGGGGGGGGGGGGGGGGGGGGGGGGGGGGGGGGGGGGGGGGGGGGGGGGGGGGGGGGGGGGGGGGGGGGGGGGGGGGGGGGGGGGGGGGGGGGGGGGGGGGGGGGGGGGGGGGGGGGGGGGGGAAGCTCAACGCCCCAACTAAAGACATTGACATTGAAGAAATACTAAAATACTTTTGCAAGGTGATGTAAAATGACCTAGGATTTTTCTTTAAATGCAAGATAGATGCGGAAGGCAGGACAGAAAACTTGTTTTGGGTGGATGGTGCAGCACGGAAAGCATACGCGGAGGCTTATCATCATTGCGTGTCATTTGATGCAACTTATCTCACGAACATGTACAATATGCTGTTTGCCCCCTTCATTGGAATCAACAGACATGGGCAGTCAATAATGCTCGGGTGTGGATTTGTCTGGCAGGAACTAGCCTCAAGTTATGACTGGTTGTTTGACGCTTTCCGAGAAGCAATGGATGGTTTGGCTCCAGACAACATCATCACGAACCAAGATGTTGCTATGGCACAATCTATCAAGAGGAAGTTCCCGACAATGATTCACCATTGCTGCCATTGGCATATAATGAAGAAAGCACAAGAGAAGCTTGGCCCTGTGTTGGCTAGGAACCCGGATTTGGTAAAAGACTTCAATGAGTGCATTGACTTTAGTTTCACCCCGGCTGAGTTTGAAAGGAAATGGGCTGCACTTCAATTGAAATATGAAGGTCTTATGCATGGTCACTTTGAGAAACTCTATGAATATCGGGCTACATGGGTGCCGTGTTACTTCAAATTCAGGTTCTTCCCTTTCCTTCAGTCAATGCACAGCGAAGGGTTCAATGCTGTGTTGAAGCGCTATGTGAACCCGCACAAGTCAATTCTCAACTTCGTCAAGCAATATGAGAAGATTCAGGTACACATACTCGTGAGGGAGGGCGGGAACGACTACCGGACAGAGCATCTATAAGCACAAAGATGGTCGTGTTTCCCCATTGAGAGGCATGCCTACAAAGCATACACTAGGGACATCTATGTGAAATTTAGAACTGAGTTTCAGATGATTGGCCAGTACGATGTGTGTCCCGCTAGAATCAACTTCTATTACCTTGAGCCCAACACAGAAGAAGTTCTAGGGTATGGCTCGAGGAAGTACCTAGTCACAGTGAGACCAGAGCCAGCTATCTACGATTGTGAATGTTGCAAGTGGCATAGGGACGGCATGCTTTGTTGCCATGTCTTGAAAATCTTCACACACCTTGGCGTTAATGAGATACCTGAACACTACATCAAGCGCCGCTAGACGGAAGATGCAGTGCCAAGTGCACCACCGCCAACTAACGAGGGCCCTCCACATGACTTGCCCGCTGAGTCAGAGAACCAAGTTCGGCAAGTGACTCTGACAATGGATTTTGCCAAGCTAGCCAAGAAGGCAATGACTAGTGATGAGGCAGCCGCTGCAGTTAGGAGGCACATGAAAGTAGCAGATACTAAGGTTACTAAGCTGAATAAACTAAGGAAGAAGAGGCTAAAGGCAACCCGAGAAGCGGCTCGTGCTAGGGAAGCATCAAACCCTAATGCCCCAAGTACTTCAAACCAACCTCCTGCCCTCGCTCCTATGGATCCACCTCGTTCATTCACAAAAGGGCGCAGCCGCAGCAGGTGCTTCAAATCAGCCCTGGAACTACACCCTAAGAAAAACAACAAGTGCAACATTGGTGAATCAATTGATCACACTGCTGCGACGTGCCTAGGGAAGCTGATGTGATCGTTAGCACATGAAGATAATGACCCCTGGGCTTGCAAAACTAGCTGAAAGTAAGGAAAAAAACCTGGTAGATGAAGCAATTGAGTTCTGGTTTTTGAGCAAATGTAGAAGGGAAATCAAGCAACTGCCAGTTAAAAAAGCAACTATGAAATGATTTGCATGGACTTGTTTTAATTTATGTGTTTTCCTAGCTTTAAATTCACAAATTCGAGACTGTGTGGAGGTAGATGCTTGCCATTTGTGCTTATATTCCTTACTCGTAAACATGCAAAATCCTATGGACGCTTGTGATTTATGCAAACATGTTATAGGTGGTTTGGGACAAACTTTTGTGAGTTTTCTAATGGAACACATTAGTATTCGCATATGATATTCTCTAATGGAACACATTGATCAGGAAAAAAATGTACCTAGATATTTGTTCACTTGTTGGCTAGTTTGAGGATCTCCTGCCATGGAATCTTGTTCAGGTCACACTTTAGCATGGAGATGGTCATCTTCTTCCTGATGTTTGGTATGTCGCTTTGTCCGTAGTTCGGGAGCCACGCCCCGTTCCACAATAACACGTTCATCAATGTGAATATGCTACAGTCATCGCTGCAAAAAAACCAAATGTCAAGAAAGCACTTGCAAAAAAGGCAAACACTACGTCTTATAACAACGGTATGTATGTATGTGGGTTAGTCCTTACCATACAGTCTGCTTTGGTGCATCGATATCCACAAGCGGGAACTTATCCATTGTCTTTGCTTGTTTTGGATAGTACTTGTCCCACAACACACGAACTGCAGCTACAATAGCCCTTGCAACATCATCCAGCCTCTTGCTTTTCTTTAACATCCTCCATGAGTCAAACACTTCGAATCTTTTGTCCCTCAGATTGATGTTGAGTACCCAGTAGTGGTGTGCACCATCGACGTTCTCTGGGTCTAAATTTCAAGCATAGGAATCATAACCTTCAAGAAAAAAACCATGTCGGCATAACAAAAAAGACATCAACTCCTGATATGTTTTTGGGTAACTCTATATGTTTGTAGGAGCAACATCTGATATGATTTTTAGGCAACTCTCTAGAATTTTAGGCAACTTCTGACATAACTCTCAAAACACTAAAAACATCAAAAAAACTTCTGACAATGTGTATGAACCTTCTACAAAATGGCTTATCAGGCAACTCAGTGGCTTTTTATGAGCAACTTGTCATGTGATTTCAAGCAACTCCTATGATTTCCTGATATCAGCTTCTAAAAAAATCTAAGAAAAAATAGAAATAACACCAACTTTCTGATGTGATTTCAGACAACCTTGAGTTGGTAGGGGCAACTTTACTTGAGTAAGTGCAATGGATATGTAAAAACTAAAAATAAAGAAAAAACTGACTTCTGAACAACAAAACACAGGCAATGCTCTTGGTTTTCAACCCGTGCAGAAAAAATGTCACTATAATCATGCACTTTTAAGGCAACAATGCAAACTAAAACACACAACTTATATGTAAAGAAAAGCCAACTGAAAGATACTGCTCACTCATATCTTGAGGGGGCTATTATAGGAGGTACACAACAGGGGGGGGTTGTGTACATGCACAGTAGGAGGGGTTGGTACAAGCACCTAAGGCCATCCTAATTATGTGTCACATGTCATAGAAATTTAGACAACAAACACACACACGCAATTACAGACAAAAACTGAAAAATGTTTTTTAAAAGGAGACAACTAGTAAAACACATGGACCATACCATGTCTTGCTCATCCAAATGGTTTGATTTTTTGAACCTATCATGCAGCTCCCTCGCATCGAGATCGAGCCTTTGAATCCAAGTCTATGAAGAAATGTAGAATCAGATAATAAAGAAACAACTTCAGTGCCAAAAACAGGAAAAACTATGGGTTTTTATTTCTCTTACCAAAAACCTAACAGGCATGATTATTTTCTTGGACCCCACCTGTCTGTTGTACATGATTGCTTCAATCCCTAACTCAAAGACATGTGTCTTCATCCATCCTGCCTTCCTCATTGATTGATCAAGCTCCTTGATTGTGCAGAAGTAACCACGATAGTTTATGATTTGCGGCCTGTAGAATAAAAAGAAAGGCTCTGTTGAGAAAAATAACAATAGGAGAGATCATTGCATGAAAAAAAGAAAAAAGCAGGAAAAAAGTGGCTACTGGAACAAACACATATGTTGTATCATCACCCTGCGACGTCCTTCTCGTCCCTCCGCCTCCTCCAAGCAACAGAATCAGTGCATACACTCTGTTTGTCTCTGCGTTGCATGTGAAATCCTTCCTCATCTCTACATTCACATATGGTGACCTCTTTGATGGTGGAGCTTTCTGTATCCTCCTCCCGCGCTTCTCAGGAATGGGTTCTTCCGAGCTACTGGCTGCACCTTTGCCCGATGATTCCCCCTCAGCGGTTGTTTTTGCAACTTCGGTTGGCGTGCTGAAACCGGCAGGTGACATGTGCCCCGCACTCTGACCTACAACATGTTTCACTGCCCCCTCGACAACTTCATCGAAGTCCATATTGCCCCAGTCAATTCCCCACTCAATATCACCGGGGCAGCTGTGTTTGCAACCCCCTTATCCTCTGCTGCCTTGCCCTCCTCGCTTGTTATTCCTGCTGGCTCATCTATCCCAAGATCAAAAGGTGGAGCTGGACAGTAATCATCCCACACAGTAATCCCAGACTTTGATCTTTGCAGCAATCGTGCTTCTTCACCTGAATCGCATGCTCCTTTGTTTGCTGGTAGATTGATGGCAGCTGATGTCCGTATTATAGGTATGGTGCCAGCAGAATTACTCCTCGCGAGCGATGGCATCGAACCTGGGCTCACACACTTCTCAAGCAGCTTGTTGATGTCCCTAACATCATGGAATGAGATTTCTTTCCCCTTTGTAGAGCACACTTGCTTGTTGGGGAGTACCGGAGGCTTGTCTGTTGATTCCTGAGAAGTTGCTTGCTCCTGCTCAGGGGTTGCTTCCTCAAGCACAGTAGTTGCCTCCGTACTTTGCATGGGAGGGGCTGCTGATTCCTGGGCAGTTGCTACCTGCATGCTCACTCTAGTTTCCTGAGTTTTTTGCTGAGTTGCTTCAAAAGTAGCACCAGTTGCTCTGTTTTCAGTCTTTGCTGATTCAGCAGTTGCTCTGTTTTCACTCTTTGCTGATTCAGCAGTTGCTCGGTTTTCAGTCTTTGCTGATTCAACAGTTGCTTGTTTTTTCTGTTCAGTTGCTTGCAGAATATGATCAGTTGCTGTGTTTTGCTTCTTTGCTGCTCTTTTCTGGTAAACCTTGATTTTTGTTGGTGATATTGCTTTCTGACTTGCCGCTTCATCTGTTGGCCTCTGAGCTGTCGGAGCTTGCAGGCTGGTTGTCGTAGTTGCAGCACATTGAACAGCCGCATCCTCGCTTCCTTTTGGAGACATAACACAGGCCTTAACTGTCTTATGGCTCACTTTCTTGACCTTCCTTGTGGCCGCCACGCCAACTCCTCCTACAAGCTTTCTGTCCTTCTTTTTTGGCCAAAACTTGGTAGTTCCAAGTCATCTACCATCTTCTCAGGGCGCAAATCCATCACGGAGAATTTTTCCTCAGTTGGCATCGCAAGCATCGGGAAAAAAGGGATATCATGGGTCTCGGGGATGACCTGTTTCTGTCTGTACTGGGTATCTCCAATCCTCACCACATCTGCAGCTGAAATGACAGGCCCACTCTGAACCTCAAACGGCTCCTTCCGCATGTCCATCTTAACAAAGTTTCTTTGAAAAAAACTGTCGGCACTTTCGATGCTTCCTTGTGTGGTCTCGATGGACATCGTTTCCTATGCCTCACTTTTTTCCTTTCCAGTGCGCTTGAGTCTCTCCATGATGGTACTTAGCGGCACCTTGTCATCGCAAATGCCCCCACGCCACCCCGGATTTCGTGCACCTTCCTCATCATCACCACCTCCCTTGCTGGGCTGGTCGGTGCTAGCGTTGCCGCCATTCCCGCCATCATCCTTATCTTCACCCCCCTTCTTCCCACCCCGGGGGGGGGGGGGGGGGGGGGGGGGGGGGGGGGGGGGGGGGGGGGGGGGGGGGGGGGGGGGGGGGGGGGGGGGGGGGGGGGGGGGGGGGGGGGGGGGGGGGGGGGGGGGGGGGGGGGGGGGGGGGGGGGGGGGGGGGGGGGGGGGGGGGGGGGGGGGGGGGGGGGGGGGGGGGGGGGGGGGGGGGGGGGGGGGGGGGGGGGGGGGGGGGGGGGGGGGGGGGGGGGGGGGGGGGGGGGGGGGGGGGGGGGGGGGGGGGGGGGGGGGGGGGGGGGGGGGGGGGGGGGGGGGGGGGGGGGGGGGGGGGGGGGGGGGGGGGGGGGGGGGGGGGGGGGGGGGGGGGGGGGGGGGGGGGGGGGGGGGGGGGGGGGGGGGGGGGGGGGGGGGGGGGGGGGGGGGGGGGGGGGGGGGGGGGGGGGGGGGGGGGGGGGGGGGGGGGGGGGGGGGGGGGGGGGGGGGGGGGGGGGGGGGGGGGGGGGGGGGGGGGGGGGGGGGGGGGGGGGGGGGGGGGGGGGGGGGGGGGGGGGGGGGGGGGGGGGGGGGGGGGGGGGGGGGGGGGGGGGGGGGGGGGGGGGGGGGGGGGGGGGGGGGGGGGGGGGGGGGGGGGGGGGGGGGGGGGGGGGGGGGGGGGGGGGGGGGGGGGGGGGGGGGGGGGGGGGGGGGGGGGGGGGGGGGGGGGGGGGGGGGGGGGGGGGGGGGGGGGGGGGGGGGGGGGGGGGGGGGGGGGGGGGGGGGGGGGGGGGGGGGGGGGGGGGGGGGGGGGGGGGGGGGGGGGGGGGGGGGGGGGGGGGGGGGGGGGGGGGGGGGGGGGGGGGGGGGGGGGGGGGGGGGGGGGGGGGGGGGGGGGGGGGGGGGGGGGGGGGGGGGGGGGGGGGGGGGGGGGGGGGGGGGGGGGGGGGGGGGGGGGGGGGGGGGGGGGGGGGGGGGGGGGGGGGGGGGGGGGGGGGGGGGGGGGGGGGGGGGGGGGGGGGGGGGGGGGGGGGGGGGGGGGGGGGGGGGGGGGGGGGGGGGGGGGGGGGGGGGGGGGGGGGGGGGGGGGGGGGGGGGGGGGGGGGGGGGGGGGGGGGGGGGGGGGGGGGGGGGGGGGGGGGGGGGGGGGGGGGGGGGGGGGGGGGGGGGGGGGGGGGGGGGGGGGGGGGGGGGGGGGGGGGGGGGGGGGGGGGGGGGGGGGGGGGGGGGGGGGGGGGGGGGGGGGGGGGGGGGGGGGGGGGGGGGGGGGGGGGGGGGGGGGGGGGGGGGGGGGGGGGGGGGGGGGGGGGGGGGGGGGGGGGGGGGGGGGGGGGGGGGGGGGGGGGGGGGGGGGGGGGGGGGGGGGGGGGGGGGGGGGGGGGGGGGGGGGGGGGGGGGGGGGGGGGGGGGGGGGGGGGGGGGGGGGGGGGGGGGGGGGGGGGGGGGGGGGGGGGGGGGGGGGGGGGGGGGGGGGGGGGGGGGGGGGGGGGGGGGGGGGGGGGGGGGGGGGGGGGGGGGGGGGGGGGGGGGGGGGGGGGGGGGGGGGGGGGGGGGGGGGGGGGGGGGGGGGGGGGGGGGGGGGGGGGGGGGGGGGGGGGGGGGGGGGGGGGGGGGGGGGGGGGGGGGGGGGGGGGGGGGGGGGGGGGGGGGGGGGGGGGGGGGGGGGGGGGGGGGGGGGGGGGGGGGGGGGGGGGGGGGGGGGGGGGGGGGGGGGGGGGGGGGGGGGGGGGGGGGGGGGGGGGGGGGGGGGGGGGGGGGGGGGGGGGGGGGGGGGGGGGGGGGGGGGGGGGGGGGGGGGGGGGGGGGGGGGGGGGGGGGGGGGGGGGGGGGGGGGGGGGGGGGGGGGGGGGGGGGGGGGGGGGGGGGGGGGGGGGGGGGGGGGGGGGGGGGGGGGGGGGGGGGGGGGGGGGGGGGGGGGGGGGGGGGGGGGGGGGGGGGGGGGGGGGGGGGGGGGGGGGGGGGGGGGGGGGGGGGGGGGGGGGGGGGGGGGGGGGGGGGGGGGGGGGGGGGGGGGGGGGGGGGGGGGGGGGGGGGGGGGGGGGGGGGGGGGGGGGGGGGGGGGGGGGGGGGGGGGGGGGGGGGGGGGGGGGGGGGGGGGGGGGGGGGGGGGGGGGGGGGGGGGGGGGGGGGGGGGGGGGGGGGGGGGGGGGGGGGGGGGGGGGGGGGGGGGGGGGGGGGGGGGGGGGGGGGGGGGGGGGGGGGGGGGGGGGGGGGGGGGGGGGGGGGGGGGGGGGGGGGGGGGGGGGGGGGGGGGGGGGGGGGGGGGGGGGGGGGGGGGGGGGGGGGGGGGGGGGGGGGGGGGGGGGGGGGGGGGGGGGGGGGGGGGGGGGGGGGGGGGGGGGGGGGGGGGGGGGGGGGGGGGGGGGGGGGGGGGGGGGGGGGGGGGGGGGGGGGGGGGGGGGGGGGGGGGGGGGGGGGGGGGGGGGGGGGGGGGGGGGGGGGGGGGGGGGGGGGGGGGGGGGGGGGGGGGGGGGGGGGGGGGGGGGGGGGGGGGGGGGGGGGGGGGGGGGGGGGGGGGGGGGGGGGGGGGGGGGGGGGGGGGGGGGGGGGGGGGGGGGGGGGGGGGGGGGGGGGGGGGGGGGGGGGGGGGGGGGGGGGGGGGGGGGGGGGGGGGGGGGGGGGGGGGGGGGGGGGGGGGGGGGGGGGGGGGGGGGGGGGGGGGGGGGGGGGGGGGGGGGGGGGGGGGGGGGGGGGGGGGGGGGGGGGGGGGGGGGGGGGGGGGGGGGGGGGGGGGGGGGGGGGGGGGGGGGGGGGGGGGGGGGGGGGGGGGGGGGGGGGGGGGGGGGGGGGGGGGGGGGGGGGGGGGGGGGGGGGGGGGGGGGGGGGGGGGGGGGGGGGGGGGGGGGGGGGGGGGGGGGGGGGGGGGGGGGGGGGGGGGGGGGGGGGGGGGGGGGGGGGGGGGGGGGGGGGGGGGGGGGGGGGGGGGGGGGGGGGGGGGGGGGGGGGGGGGGGGGGGGGGGGGGGGGGGGGGGGGGGGGGGGGGGGGGGGGGGGGGGGGGGGGGGGGGGGGGGGGGGGGGGGGGGGGGGGGGGGGGGGGGGGGGGGGGGGGGGGGGGGGGGGGGGGGGGGGGGGGGGGGGGGGGGGGGGGGGGGGGGGGGGGGGGGGGGGGGGGGGGGGGGGGGGGGGGGGGGGGGGGGGGGGGGGGGGGGGGGGGGGGGGGGGGGGGGGGGGGGGGGGGGGGGGGGGGGGGGGGGGGGGGGGGGGGGGGGGGGGGGGGGGGGGGGGGGGGGGGGGGGGGGGGGGGGGGGGGGGGGGGGGGGGGGGGGGGGGGGGGGGGGGGGGGGGGGGGGGGGGGGGGGGGGGGGGGGGGGGGGGGGGGGGGGGGGGGGGGGGGGGGGGGGGGGGGGGGGGGGGGGGGGGGGGGGGGGGGGGGGGGGGGGGGGGGGGGGGGGGGGGGGGGGGGGGGGGGGGGGGGGGGGGGGGGGGGGGGGGGGGGGGGGGGGGGGGGGGGGGGGGGGGGGGGGGGGGGGGGGGGGGGGGGGGGGGGGGGGGGGGGGGGGGGGGGGGGGGGGGGGGGGGGGGGGGGGGGGGGGGGGGGGGGGGGGGGGGGGGGGGGGGGGGGGGGGGGGGGGGGGGGGGGGGGGGGGGGGGGGGGGGGGGGGGGGGGGGGGGGGGGGGGGGGGGGGGGGGGGGGGGGGGGGGGGGGGGGGGGGGGGGGGGGGGGGGGGGGGGGGGGGGGGGGGGGGGGGGGGGGGGGGGGGGGGGGGGGGGGGGGGGGGGGGGGGGGGGGGGGGGGGGGGGGGGGGGGGGGGGGGGGGGGGGGGGGGGGGGGGGGGGGGGGGGGGGGGGGGGGGGGGGGGGGGGGGGGGGGGGGGGGGGGGGGGGGGGGGGGGGGGGGGGGGGGGGGGGGGGGGGGGGGGGGGGGGGGGGGGGGGGGGGGGGGGGGGGGGGGGGGGGGGGGGGGGGGGGGGGGGGGGGGGGGGGGGGGGGGGGGGGGGGGGGGGGGGGGGGGGGGGGGGGGGGGGGGGGGGGGGGGGGGGGGGGGGGGGGGGGGGGGGGGGGGGGGGGGGGGGGGGGGGGGGGGGGGGGGGGGGGGGGGGGGGGGGGGGGGGGGGGGGGGGGGGGGGGGGGGGGGGGGGGGGGGGGGGGGGGGGGGGGGGGGGGGGGGGGGGGGGGGGGGGGGGGGGGGGGGGGGGGGGGGGGGGGGGGGGGGGGGGGGGGGGGGGGGGGGGGGGGGGGGGGGGGGGGGGGGGATGGACATGCGGAAGGAGCCGTTTGAGGTTCAGAGTGGGCCTGTCATTTCAGCTGCAGATGTGGTGAGGATTGGACCCAGTACAGACAGAAACAGGTCATTCCCGAGACCCATGATATCCCTCTTTTCTCGATGCCTGCGATGCCAACTGAGGAAAAATTCTCCGTGATGGATTTGTGCCCTGAGACGATGGTAGATGAGTTGGAACTACCAAGTTTTGGCCAAAAAGAGAAGGAAAGAAAGCTTGCAGGAGGAGTTGGAGCGGCTGCCACAAGGAAGGTCAAGAAAGTGAGCCATAAGACAGTTAAGGCCTGTGTTATGTCTCCAAAAGGAAGCGAGGATGCGGCTGTTCAAAGTGCTGCAACTACGACAACCAGCCAGCAAGCTCCGACAGCTCAGAGGCCGACAGATGAAGCGGCAAGTCAGAAAGCAACATCACCAGCAAAAAGCAAGGTTTATCAAAAAAGAGCAGCAAAGAAGCAAAGCACAGCAACTGAACAAAAAAAACAAGCAACCGCTGAATCAGCAAAGACTGAAAATAGAGCAAGTACTGAATCAGCAAAGAGTGAAAACAGAGCAACTGCTGAATCAGCAAAGACTGAAAACAGAGCAACTGGTGCTACTTTTGAAGCAACTCAGCAAAAAACTCAGGCAACCAGAGTGAGCATGCAGGCAACAAATGCCTAGGAATCAGCAGCCCCTCCCACGCAAAGTACGGAGGCAACTGTTGTGCTTGAGGAAGCAACCCCTGAGCAGGAGCAAGCAACTGCCCGGGACTCAACAGACAAGCCTTCGGTACTCCCCAACAAGCAAGCATGTTCTGCAAAGGGGAAAGAAATCTCATTGGATGATGTTAGGGACATCAACAAGCTCCTTGAGAAGTGTGTGAGCCCAGGTTCGACGCCACCGCTCGCGAGGAGTAATTCTGCTGGCACCATACCTGTAATACGGACATCAGCTGCCATCAATCTACCAGCAAACAAAGGAGCATGTGATTCAGGTGAAGAAGCACGATTGCTGCAAAGATCAAAGTCTAGGAGCGCTGTGTGGGATGATTACTGTCCAGCTCCACCTTTCGATCTTGGGATAGATGAGCCAGCGGGAATAATAGGCGAGGAGGGCAAGGCAGCAGAGGATAAGGGGGTTGCAAACGCAGCTGCCACCGGTGACATTGAGTGGGGAATTGACTGGGGAAATATGGACTTCGATGAAGTTGTCGAGGGGGCAGTGAAAAATGTTGTAGGTCAGAGTGCGGGGCACATGTCACCTGCCGGTTTCAGCACGCCAACCGAAGTTGCAAAAACTACCGCTGAGGGGGAATCATCTGGCAAAGGTGCAGCCAAGAGCTCGGAAGAACCTGTTCCTGAGAAGCGCGAGTGGAGGATACAAAAAGCTCCACCATCACAGAGGTCACCATATGTGAATGTAGAGATGAGGAAGGATTTCACATGCAATGCAGAGACAAACAGAGTGTATGC
>JAAAWM010008247.1:0-12798 GCA_036873465.1 Thinopyrum obtusiflorum
CATGATCCTGTGTGTGCGTAGGAATTTTTTTGAAATTACTACGTTCCCCAACATTTTGGTCTACCTATAGCACCATTTTAATTCTCGAAAGTTGGAAAACCACTTGCTTAGAAATGCCCCATTTGGTTTACCTATAGCACGATTTTGTAAAACTGACCAAAATTCATGTTTCTCCAAAAAAATATTAAAATATTCCAGTAATTCTACATGCACGTATTTGCACGAGATGGAAAATTGTAGCTTTAAAAATATATTTTGAAACGGTGCCATCACTTAATTGAAACCTCAATCGAACTAGCGAATGTTTCTTTTTTTGCGTGAGATGAAGGGAACGGCAAAGGGGGCAGATCCAACGGTTACAGCCATCTTGACGGGGACCGATGTAGGGCCTGCCCCGATCGACCGGCACAGAGCGCTGCCCAGAAACAACACAGCAACATAGTTGCTCACTTGTGTACAACCTTTTTTCTTTTCCTTTTTGTTATTTTCCGCTTAAGAAAAATTGAACGTTCTGACGGTTGCAATTCTCGATCGAAATCTTCATTGTGTAGGAGGAATCAACAATTTTTTGGGTCAATTTGTCTTCTTCTTCTTTTGCGAAAGGGGTCAATTTGTTCCTTGGCTGTATACTTCATGTTAGGGGATAAATAGCTGAAGATGTGCCGCCAAGAAAATCAGTTAACCGCAGTAGCGATTTAGGAGTAGTTAATTAGGTAAATCATTCATTCTTACATATTCATCACTCCATCCATAGTGGAGATAGATGAAGCAATTACAGGGACACATGCGCACACACATACACACAAGGACACCATGGGCAGAGCATGGGAGAGCGAGCAAGCAAACCACACGCACACGCACCCTTGCTCGACTCCATCAGATCAGACGCTCGTTATTCACGTATACTCTCACACCATCACACGTAGGAGTACGTACGAGTGCATGCAGCTTAACAGTTGCAGGGGTTGCACTTGCAGTTGTCGCCGCAGCTGCAGCCCTCGCCGGACTGGCCGGCGGCCACCTCGAACTGCCCCGCCTTGTTCTCAGGCGCCACGCCGAGGACGACCACGGCGGCGGCCTGGGCGGCGGCGCTGCCCTGCTCCGTCAGATCGGGGTACATCTTCCTGCAACGGGCAACCGGTCGGCGAATCAAATCGATAGTTCATCACCACAAGGAACTAATTCTTGATCAGATACAGAGATCACCAGATCAAGTACATAAATAGCATGAGAGTATTTTCGCAAGGAGAAGCATCCATTAACGTCAATCAAAAAATAAAAAAAAGCATCCATACCCGCACTTGCAGTCTGAGCCGCAGCTGCAACCGGATCCACAGTTGCAAGACATCCTCCAAATCTGTGAACCCAAAAAGATTTCAAGGAGAAGAAGATGAGCTTTGGTATCGGGGATGATGATGAGCACAATTGAATTGAATGAATAGCCTCCACCCGGCGCCACTATTTATAGCCAAATGGTGCACACAAGGTTTGGTAGCGTACAAGAGGAGGCCACGCTAGTCTAGCTAATAAGCTGCCGTTGCGTGGCACCATGCTACACGTACGCCGGCCTCCCGGAATTAGTCCAATTTCTCGAAATCGATTGCCTTAAGACAGAGACAGAAAGCTCTCCACTCGATAATTTTGATTATCCTTGAGACTGTTAGATGTAACTCCCTCTGTCTCATAATACAAGAGCGTTTTTGACATTACAAGTGAATTTCTTGTAGTGATAAAAGGGGTTGTGGTAGCTGGTTAAGTTAAGCACAAAGACAATCTGAGCTGATCTTTCTTGTTGCTTTCTGAAGAACGAATAAAAAAATATCCAAGCCCACTAATAATAGTTCGGCACGCCAACAAATCCAACGTATGGACCTCCTCTACCTTCAAATCTCTATCTCTGGGTTACATTCGCAGTATACTGTTCCTTGATGAAGACATGGATGGCTTGTGTCAAAAGGAATAATGCGTAGTTGATTTCCCTTCCCTCCCCCTTCTTTTGATTTCACACTATTCGACATCATTTTGTATCTTCTCGAAAAGAAAAGAAAAGAAAAGAAAAATACATGATTTTCTATATATGACTTTCTCAACTGCAAGACGGCAAGAAATGGGCCTTCTTTGTTGCTTCTCAAAATTTCTTTTGCAGTACATCAAGTAGCTTTTAGATATTAAACAAAGAACCATTCATTCAATATCTATCTACATGTTGTAGGGAATAAAAGTGTAATATTTCTATTTCTTTTAAAGAAAGTATGGTGAACATAAGTACTTTCTTTTTCTTTTTTTCCCTTTTTTGTGGGTAACTTTCTTCTTATTTTACTAGTTCCCTCTGGAATCGACAGGGTACTATAACGAATTAGTATTTTGTAAGCATGGGGTATTCTTGTACTGGAAGCAATTGTTTTCTCCACTCCAATTACAAGTCACAGTTTTCTGTTTCAGGAAGAGCCCGTATGAATCACAATGGTATGCATTACCAGCAATGATCATTATGAAGACTACTATGTGAGAGCTATTTTTTTGAAACATTGATGATGCTAGATCACAACTTGATTGTTCTAGTTCTTTTAACCGAGACCGCAACAAAACATCACATCCAATACGTCGACAATCTAGAAGGAGATATCTTTTTTTGATGCGGGGCATAGAAAACTTTATCACAAAACATTAACAAAGATTATGTCACATCCTTAGGTACTAACTAGTCCTGCACGTCAAAAACAATAGAGAATTGAGTACTGGGCAAACTCCATGGCGGAGAATATCTCATCAACAGAAACTCAACAAGGCCTATTTTCTCCTATGAATCATAGTTTCAGAATAATTCTTCAAGTTTGAAGATTTTTTTTGATGACGTCTTGGCTGCACATGGATTATGAAGCTAGTTGAAGCTATTCGTTCCAATAATTACTTCCAATCTCAAAGAAAAACAATCCTAGGCAGGTTTCTAAACTATGTCTACAAACGTGGAAACATCACGCATCAGATCACAAGAGTCTTCAGTGAAAAAGAAATCAGCATATGTTGCAGTAAATTTCTATTAGATTGAACTAACGTGCTGGAGTTATTGGCTACGTCACTTATTAATGCCTAGTTTCTTAAAATTGTTGATGTGACTTGTGAGTTTGAAATGCTTGCGCCCATATCCAAAAGATAACTTTCATGCCTAGATTTCAAGTTGAAGTTGGTTGCTGTCACTTATCGTTTTGAAATGCTTCGCACTTGTACCAGAAAGATAGCTTTCATGCCTAAATTTCAAGCCGAAAGATGCTTGCTGTTACTTGTCACTTTGAAACGCTTCCTGTGTAATATGGTCATTCAAATTCAGCAAGTTTACCGAAAAAGGGTTTCCCCCGCTTTGTATTCCAAAGCAACCAACACCGAGTACAGATAACGCTGTGGCGAGCAGCACAACACACCAAGAGAAAAAGAAGAAGAAACAAATGCCAACCACGGCAGCTTGGCAAAGCGCGGATGACCCGCCACCGCGGCGCCCACCGGAAACAAAACACCACAGATCGAGGCTCCGATCCGCCGCGTACCAAGCTGCACCTCCAAGAAGGGATGCGACGCCGACGACGCTGCTGCCCGGACGAGTCCTCAGGTTTTCCCGGGCACGCGGAGGGAGGTGGGGATACCACCGACACCCTCCAGGGAGGAATGGTGGCACCCGCAGGTGTCACCGCGTCGGGGCCGAAGCCGGCAGGGATTTCTCCCGCAGTCCAACCCCAACTGCCCAACCGAATGGAACCGACCGCCAAACCGTCGCCCATCACCATGCGCCAACGCAGTAGCGCCGCCACCCACGCCGCCTCACTACGAACACCACCACGAGGCCAAGAGGACCGGAGAGAAGCTCACCACGACGGGAGCAGCAACATCGACGCCGAGCGGGAGGGAACCACCTCCACCGCCGTCGTGCGGGAGGCCCGTGCCTCCGGCACCGTCGCGGTAGCCGTCCGGACGCGGCAGCGGGGCATGCCGGGCCACCCCTGGCCCAGCCAGGCCCGAAGCGGGCCCGTTAAGCCCCGCCGGCCGCGATGCAGCAGGCCGGCGTCGTCGCCACCGGCACCCAGCCACGCGTCGCATCTCCCCCGCCTCCCAGAAGCCACACCGGAGCCATCCCCGCCGCCGGCCCGCCCAGGCCCAGATGGGGCCCGAAGGGCCCAGATCTGGGCCGAGCGGACGACGCCAGATCCCGCCGCCGCGCCGCCCCGCCGCCAACGGCGGCGCCGCCGCCCAGTTGCTCGCCTGCATGCGCCACGGAGCCCCGCCGCCACGCCAGACCGCCGCCGCCTAGATGCACCCCCCGGAGCCGCTCCGCCCGCGCCAGAGAGCGACCGGGAGGGGAAGGGCCAGGAGGCCGCCGCCACCAGCAGCCCCAGGGCCAAGCCGGCCGCGGGCGCCGGCGACGGCGGCGAGAAGGAATAAGGGAGGGGGGAGCCTGGAGGGAGGAGGCCCGACGCGCGGCCGGTCGCCCGCGGGGGGGGGGGGGGGGGGGGGGGGGGGGGGACTCAAAGGTGTTGGTTACCAATTCAGCAAGTTTAGAGGATTGGTTTGGCAGCCATGCCGTCTTTTTCAGAAATGACAACGCTTCCAGGACTAGGTTCATTTTGTTCAGACTTAATACCCAAGTGAGTTGGGGCATGATCTTGTCAACAATATACCAATATATGTAGCATGGACTTTTTTTTGAAATCATGAACTGGCTCCATTGAACTGGTAGCATATACAGTATATAAATACCAATATATGTATGTAGATGGACAGCTGAGAATTGACAGGAAAAGTAATGGCCTGGTGGATCCAAAAAAACTGCAGCTGGGAATGTTCAGAAAAAAAAAACGACTCCATTTAACTGCGAGCTCTAGTGTTGTACACCGTTCTCTAAGCACAGGAAGACAAGGGTGGTTAAAAAAAATGAACACGCCCACCGTGGGGCTCGAACCCACGACCACAAGGTTAAGAGCCTTGCGCTCTACCAACTGAGCTAGACGGGCTTGTTTGAATGACAGTTTTCAGCATCCTAATTCTTCTCTGTACTCGGAAAAGTTGACAAACGATGACCCAAATTCTTTGAAATAAAATAAATAGAGATCAGCAAAGTTGCTTAACTTTGGCGCAATTTTCAGCAGACACCAGTCACCAACAATGAAAATCCATGGCATCTGGACCAAATGGACGTCAGTGCACGTCCATGAGACCATGACTTTGAGAAACAAAGCAAAGTACGCCTAGAGGTTTCAGTCAAGTTCTTGGTGATAGGCCCCATGCAAAACTCACCAGTACACCGTCCTAAATGCAAATCAAATTATATTTATTTCGAGAGAAATAATTACTGTAAAATTTTGGGACACTAGAAATAGCACTTGTATGAACCTTTTTGGTAGTACGCATTGCTGTTCCTATGAAAGACCAAAGCATACATACTGGTTACCCTTAGTTATTATTACACTGAATTTTCTAAAACAATGGATGATCTATTCTGCAACACAGAAAATTAGAGCAATTTTTGCAACACGGATCTACAGTGCATCTGTAAGCAGACAGTGCTCAAGGGGAAAAAAAAAATCAGAGAACAATTCTTCTCCAACGAGGGGCAAAGCCTTTTAGTCTACAATAATTTTGCTCAAATCGACACCTTGCGGATCCGAGGCATCCATAAGGTCTCTCAGGCCAACTCTCAGATCAGGTACCCCCTCTTGCAAGATGGCACACACTGGAAATATCGGAACACCTTGCACTCTCCTCTTCAGTTCTTCATACATCGCGTCAGCTCCCTCTTCATCTATTTTGTTTGCGACAATCAACGATGGCCGCTTTGTCATGCCTTCTTGGTAATGCTCTAGCTCCACGACCAGATCGCGTAGCTGCTCCCATGGTGGGATACCCTTCCTACCGTTGAGTGTTGCTGCCAGGTCAAGCACATAGGACAGAACTTTGGTGCGCTCAATGTGCCTCAAGAAGGCATGGCCCAGGCCACGGTTCTCATGGGCACCTTTGATAAGACCAGGTATGTCAGCAACTTTCACTGACAAGTAGTCGTCGTAGGTTAGGCTACCAATATTGGGCCTTAGTGTGGTGAACGCATAGTCAGCAATCTCCGGGCGAGCCCTAGAGAGAGCACTCAGAAGTGTGCTCTTTCCGGCATTAGGCAAACCAACAAGGCCAACATCAGCAATGCTCTTCAGTTCTAAGACAAGAAAAGACTCTGTTCCTGGCTGTCCAGTACTTGAACGGGCTACCTCCTCTTGTCTATTTCCTTTGGATAGACGGACGTCTCTGCCGATAGAAGCATTCCCTAGCCCACCCTCCCCTCCTTGTGCTACGATCAACCGTTGCCCAGGTCTTGTCATTTCAGCAACAGAATACTGTATGTCATCTTCTTCCCCCTCCTCATCTGAATCTAGAGCCTCTTCCTCCGTCTCTTCTTCATCCTCCCAAAATTCTTCATCGTCGTCATCAAACTGATCATTTTCATCCAAACCGACCTGAGGTTGAATGCTACTTGCATCACTATCTTCAGCATTCGAAAACCTAGCCTTGGAGCATGTACTAGGGTATGTTTGCTTCTCCCACTGATTGCTTCTTTCTCTTTCAGCTTCATTTCCATTAATGCCATCCTTGTTCTTCTGATTGGAACTGTCTGCAGAGTCATCCACAGCATCTGGGATATCCCATGGATCTAGAGATCTGGTTGGTTTATTTACAGTGAAAGACGGTCGCTCCCCTCGGACTAGATGAATCACTGTGCCAACTGGTACTTGTGCGACCTGTCAGACACACAAAGAGAATGTTATATATTTCGAAAAGGAACTTAGTAAATGCAAAATGCACATGTATATACATATATTTCTGGTAACCTTGTCAGGACCTCTTGTCCCTATCTGTTTCTTAGAAAGTCCATTGCCTCCTCGGACTGCTTTCTGGAAACACAAAATAAATAAGTGTAAAACCATGACACGGAAAAGCATAAATTCTGCAGAATCTTCTTCATTTGCAAAGGCTCAATGTGATATTAAGTTACAGTGTGAATAAGTCGCTCTTAGTCTTAAGTCCAACAGAAGTAAGGGTGAACTTCTAACTCGATAATATACACAAGCTAAGAATTTACACAAGAGATTAGTTCTTTTACGAAGAGGGATAATGCATCTAGCAAAACAAAGAGCGCATGACATCTATATATCTCATACCGAAACACAAAATATGATGATACCAAAAGCATACCGTGTGATGTTGCAAGTTACTGAAATCCCAGACAGATCTTGAGCACTCAAGAATGACATTACCACCTGTCCCTCCATCGCCACCTGCAATATTTTATTGTGAATAAGAAATTCTGGGCGCATGAAAACTAGACTAAGCAGCAGAAAATAACTTGGGCTATTAGAAACATTTTGACATAGTGTAGATGGCATAGTATAAATCTGCAATGATTTTTCACAGCATCCGGAGCTCAATGAAACACAACCAAATCAGATGATCCGTTTCACCATAGTAACATACAATTGGATGGTCAATGATGCAAACAAACAGAACCGATAACACCACAACCATAGTTGCATCAATATTCAGACTCTGAATTCGGAGCTTTATCAGTCTACAAGGACTTGGATGGCTTGCATACATATGACAGCAATGAACAGTGCACAAAAAAAGATAATGGGTTAAATTTGGAAAGGCTCACCATCGGGCCTGCCTTGGCGGTCGGACCTGGAGCGCCTTTGGCTGATGCAGCCATTGCCACCGTCGCCACCCCTGGCAAGTAGCCGGAACCTGTCCACCATCCCACGTGCCTGGAACAACAGGTATTCAATGCCTCCGCTCATCGTTGATTCGTCGGAACAAGCTTGAGGAAAAGTGTAGCCCACGTAAAGCTGTAAGAAGATAGACTCTGACCTGCAAAGGCGCCGCCTTTCCCTTCCCCCCCTCTGACGAGGAGCCATGGTAGCTCGCCCCACCACCAGCCCATGCCGCTGGAGACAGGTTCACCAGTGAGACGCGACACAGGACAGCTTGCGGCCGCCGCCACATCTTCACTACTCTAGTCTTAGCAGAAACACGAACTGCTGGATTAGTATTAGATCGGAAAGCTGGAGTAGCGTTGATTTCGGCACTTTGGCGAGCTACAAAGAAATTGTTGGGCGGGCCAAGCTAAAGAAGAACGCAAAAATTTTCAAATTCTGAATCATTGTCATTAAGTACCCTCTGTTCCCATTTGTTACAAGATCAAGTGAGTAGATATAAACAAAAGAAGCTATACCGCAATACAGTTTCCCCATTAGACTATTTTAGTTAGCCATTACAAAAGCTTGGAGATATCAAACCACAGACGTATTGAGTGAATTATTGATACTGCCAAACTGGATTTTTTTTTGTCAAAATGTACAGAACAATGCCTTTGTATAAACTTAAACGATGGCTTTGCATAAAATGTAGACAATAAGATTTTTCAGTGGTTTATTTATGCCACCACAGTCCACATACGAATAGACAATAACCTAAATGAAAGAAATTTGAATGAATCAGAGAAAATTAGCTGTGCAGCTTACGTGGCGGCTGTGCCCTGTGTGACGATCCGGCAGCGGGCGGTGGCCGCTAGAGAAAGCAGTGTTTGTTGTCCGTGCCGTGAGTTCCTGGATGCTGGGCTGCTGCGTGTTGCGTTATGCTGGTCAGGTGGTGTGGCCTGGGCCTAGCTAAATTTGGTTTCCAGCGATGGCCGGGCCACGGCCCAGGTTGGCCCTCCACCCTTCCGCTGATTGCAAAGGAGCACTCTTACAAGAAAGAAGTATACAAATCACCCTCAAATCCACTCTTTGGGATACATAACACCCTGAAATTACTGAAACCGGGTTAATAACCCCCTTGAGTGGTTTTTGTCTAATCTGAAGCGGTTTTTGTCCCACCATGATGCTGATTACGCGTTGACTGGGCAAAAACGCTGAGTGGGTCCCATTAGTCAGTTGTCTCTCTCCTTTCTTTCCTTTATCACCTCGTCCCCTTCCTTTCTTTCTTCGTCAGAGCTCCGTCGCCTCCAGAAACGCCTCTCCTCTTTCGTTCGCTAGGGCTTGGCAATCGCAGGCGCCGTCCGCCGTCCGCCGTCGCCGCCGTCGTCTGCCGCTTGCCCGTCGCCGAAGGAACGAAGCCATGTGTCCAGGTGCGTGTGCCTCCATCTCCGGTGCCGCTCTGCTTCGCTTCTGGTGTCGTTCGCCGGCGGAATCGCGAGCTCATACAAGTGGCAGCGGTCAGCGACGATGGCTCCGTACGTGCGGCCGGCCACTGTTGGTGTTTCCTCGAATTTACTAGTCTCCCGCCCGGCCGTTGGGCGCACGACGCATTGCCATGGCCGGCGGAGCTAGCATTTGACATCAGGGTGGTCCGCCTCAAAAAAAATTGACAACAAATATGACGTGTGTACGTCATAACTAATTGCCAATACCACATAGAAATAGATCAATATGGCCTTACAAACACACCAAGAGCCTGTTCGGTTCCTCTCCGCTCCCTCGACTGCGCTCCCGGAGCGGAGCAGGCTGCAGCTCATTTTCACAGAGCGGCTCAAACCGAGCTCCACAGCTCCACGGAGTGGAGAGATTCCGAACAGGGCCTAAAATTCACATTCAAGTCTCAGTTTTGCATAAAAGAAGGCTAAAAAGTATACACACTTTGAGAAGTTAAAAGAAGACTATGTTTCTGGCCTACGCTTTTGCATGGCCATGAAAGTATCAGCTATATCATCTTAATTGACCTCAGAGAAAACATCCCGCTCAATGTATGTGAGCAATGCGACTAGGCAATCATCCAAAAGACTATCACCCATCTTATTTCTCAACTTGCTCTTGACTAAATTCATGGCAGAAAATGTTCTCAACATTTGTCGTTTCCACCGGTAGAATCAATACCAATCTGACATATCCTTTTTCCCTATCTTCAAAGCATGTTTGTGAAAAAGTTTTGCAATACCTCCGGTCCTTTTCATTGTTCAATAATTCTGCAATATGTGTGTTCGTCGGTTCATGTTCGTGTGTTGTACTGGATAATGCACAACACAACAAATAGAAGCAAATGGTTACGCGAGCAAATTGGTTGATGTGTTAATTTGGGGAGGTTTCAATGTTTCATAGCTGATAAGATCTGTGCTTTTTGGATTTTGTCTTTCTATAGTACTCCCTCTGTAAACTAATATAAGAGCGTTTAGATCACTACTTTAGTATTCTAAACGCTCTTATATTAGTTAGTATTCTAAACGCTCTTATATTAGTTTACGCTAATATATTCTAAACGCTCTTATATTAGTTTACGGAGGGAGTAGTATATATTCGAACTGATCTGAACAAGGATCTTCACCAAGCCATGCTTGTTATTAATTACAGTGCCTTTATAATTAACCCGGGCGAAATTTCTTACTCATGCAACTAGCTGTTCTCCCCACTAAATTGTTCTATCTATCCGTCCAAACTACTAATGCTCGGTGCACTCATTCAAAAGAAAAAAGATCGCCGTCGTCGCAAAACCTAAATTAAAAATTAGGGAATTGGGGAATGGACGAATGGTACCTCAAATCAGGCCGAGCCGAGTGCCGACTGGGCGGCTGCCGCCGGCTTGCAGAGGCGCCAGGCGGCCGGGTCAGGGCAGGGTCTCGGCCGGGGGCGCTGGCGAGGTTGGCGCCGAGCGCCGGGCGGGCCGCGGGCGAGACAGAGAGGGAGGAGCGGAGGAGCCTCCTGGGCGGCTTAGTTTCCGGCGACCGGCGAGGGCGGCGAGGCAGGCGGAGGCAGGGACAGGGCGGCCGGCGGCTGGGCGGCGGGTAGGTTCTCCCGTGCGTCAGGCAGTCAGGGTGGGTGTGCGTGGTGCGTCTCCACGGCTCTGTCTGGCGTTTGAGCGTGGATCGTTGTTGGGTCAAAGTGTTACTGGGCCATTTTTTTCCTTCTCTGGCCCATATCTATTTTTAGGGAATGGCCCATCTCTATATGTATAGGTCTATAGGCTGTTACAAAATTCCAGAGTGGGCCGCGGCCCACCCTGGACACCCTGCAGCTCCGCCCTGCATGGCCGAGCCTGAGCCGTCCGTCGTGTGGCAGTGAAACTGTTGCGGCGCTGCGCCCTGCACGCGCACTCTGCGGTTGTGGTCGAGCGTTCTCAGCTTGCAACAGCGCTACGTCGCCCGGTCTTCGCTGGAAGGAGGGACCAAATCAATAATCAACGTTGCTGTTCTCCTAGAGGAGCCCGTTGCTTTTTATATCCGGACGGCGAGGTTCCGAAGGATGCTCTGGTGATTTGCGGGATGTTGTGTATCGATTGAAGGAATGGCTGAGGAATGAAAATGGTCTGCTCAATGCCAGCTTGGCGAAGAACAAGATGCTGGATGCGTATGTGTGTGATTTGGAAGTCAGCATCGTGGAGAAGTTGATGTCCTGAAGAAGAGGATTCAGAAACTGCAGCTGTCCTTTGTGCTTGCTCTGTTCTGCTTTGTCATTTCACACTTTTGGGAATGATTGTCATGAAGAAGAAGAAGCATCCTGGAGAAATTAGTCCAGTAGGGAGTCATTTATGTATGTTGTTTTTCTTTGTAAGCTGTTAAGCAAAATTCAGAATGTATGATGTTAAAAAGGTTCAGAATTTGTCTTGTATCTTGTTATGCAAAATTCAGAATTTGGTACAATGCTTCTTGGAAGTGTTATGAAAATATTTGAAATTTGGTACAATGCAAAATTCCAGTGTTATGTCTGATCTTCTTATGTGTACTGTATACTCTATGATGATATGAAAAGATTCAGAATTTGGTTCAAAGCAAAATCCCAGTGCTATGGCTGATCTTCTTATGTATATTGTATACTGTATGCTGATCTGAAAAGATTCAGAATATATGTCTGATCTTCTTATATGTGTTGTCTGTTAGATGTGTATAGTCCCTTTTCTGTATATCCCCAGTGTATAAGGGGGTTCCTGCAGTTCTACCTCACATGTATATGTACTGGCCTTTGGCCCCTGTGAATGTCAGTTGCTCATTCCTAACATGGTATCAGATGCTTAGGTTCTCTCCCGCCCCGCACGCCGCAGCTCCGTGCTCTCCTCCTCCGCCGTCGCCGCAGCTCGCTGCTCCGGCCGCCTCTCCTCGTCTGCCTCCGGGCGCTCCCGGCTCCTCTCCTCCGGCCGCCCCCCTGCTGCTCCCGCAGCTGCTGCTCCTGCTGCCCGCAGCAGCGCCCGCAGCAGCTCCCGCAGCGGGACGCCGCCGCCAGGCCGCCGCCCCTCGCCCGGCCGGCCTCGCCCCGGCCCGACCTCGCCCTCGCCCGGCCGGCCTCGCCCCGGCCCGGCCTCGACCTCGCCCGGCCTGCCTCGCCCCGGCCCGGCCTCGCCCTCGCCCGGCCGGCTCCGCCCCGGCCCGGCCTCGTCTCCCGCCGTCCTGGTCCGGCCGGCTCCGCCCCGGCCCGGCCACGTCCTCCCGCGCTCAGGGCCGGCTGCCTGGCCCGGCTCGGCCGCTGCCCCACCCCTCCTGTCGGCCGCTGCCGCCCCCTGCCGGCCGCTGCGGGCTCTGCTCGATCTAGATCGAGATCTGCAGTTACTGTAGCAACACTGTAGCAGTGACCGAAAAAAAAACAGAGAGCTCCTCATGTCCGCTTCCGGCTACGTTGCTGTTCCTCGGTGCTCAGTGATCTTCGATGGCACCAACTATGCTGAGTTTGCGGGCTTCATGCGGATCCACATGCGCGGCCTTCTCCTGTGGGGCGTTCTCTCTGGCGAGGTCCCATGTCCGCCTTGCCCTGTCGCTCCCGTGGCTCCTACCCCACCGGTGCCGCCGGT
>JAAAWM010008248.1:0-12801 GCA_036873465.1 Thinopyrum obtusiflorum
CTGGGGGGTTGGCCTATAAAACCCCCTAGGAGACCCCCATGTAGAGGGGTAACTGATCTCTCGAGAGGTGGCCGGCTGAGCATTCGATCAGTCGAACACGAAAGAGCGCTCGAGCGAGAGCAGTAGCAGAAGGGAGGCACAGCCTAAGCCCTGGCTTGTCTTCCTCCCCAAAACAGCTCTAGGAGCAAGCCTGTATCATCCACGCATAAACCACACTCGGCAGGACTAGGGGAATTATCTCTCCGGAGAGCCCCGAACCTGGGTATGTCTCGCGTCCCTCACCCGCTCATACCAACCTCGCCTCTGGAGCCCACCAGTGCCCTCGAGCCTGCCCTTATCTTTAGCCATCTCATGGCATCTGCCGTGCGCCCACCACGACAAATTGATAGAAAAGCGCAAAGTTATGACGATATCTAAGGCGATGATCATGAATATAGGCATCACGTCCATGTCAAGTAGACCAAAATGATTCTGCATCTACTACTATTACTCCACACATCGACCGCTATCCTGCATGCATCTAGAGTATTAAGTTCATAAAGAATGGAGTAACGCATTAAGTAAGATGACATGATGCAGAGGAATTAACTCAAGCAATATGATGAAAACCCCATCTTTTTATCCTTGATGGCAACAATACAATACGTGCCTTGCTGCCCCTACTGTCACTGGAAAAGGACACCACAAGATTTAACCCAAAGCTAAGCACTTCTCCCATTGCAAGAAAAAACAATCTAGTTGAACAAACCAAACCGATAATTTGAAGAGAATTACAAAGATATCAAATCATGCATAAAAGAATTCAGAGAAGATTCAAATAATATTCATAGATAAGCTGATCATAAATCCACAATTCATCAGATCTAGGCAAACACACCGCAAAAAAGTATTACATCGAATAGATCTCCAAGAACATCGAGGAGAACATGGTATTGAGAATCAAAGAGAGAGAAGAAGCCATCTAGCTACTAGCTATGGACCCGTAGGTCTGTGGTAAACTACTCACGCTTCATCGGAAGGGCAATAGAGTTGATGTAGAAGCCCTCCATGATCGAATCCCCCTCCGGCAGGGTGCCGAAAAAGGTCCCTAGATGGGATCTCACGGGTATAGAAGGTTGCGGCAGTGGAAAAGTGTTTTTGTGGATGCCTCTGGTGGTTTGGGGATATTTGGGAATATATAGGCGAAAGAATTAGGTCAGAAGGGTCACGAGGGGCCCACAAGGGTGGGGGGCACGCCCTACCCCCCTGGGCGGGCCCTACGTCCTTGTGGCCGCCTCGTGGCTCCTCTGACTTCATCTCCAAGTCTCCTGGTTGTCTTCTGGTCCAAGAAAAATCACCGCGAAGGTTTCATTCCGTTTGGACTCCGTTTGGCATTCCTTTTCTGCGAAACTCAAAAACAAGGGAAAAAACAGGAACTGTCACTGGGCTCTAGGTTAATAGGTTAGTCCCAAAAATAATATAAAATGTCCCAAAAATAATATAAAAGTGTATAATAAAGCCCATTAAACATCCAAAATAGGATATAATATAGCATGGAACAATCAAAAATTATAGATACGTTGGAGACGTATCAAGCATCCCCAAGCTTAATTCCTGCTCGTCCTCGAGTAGGTAAATGATAAAAACAGAATTTTTGATGTGGAATGCTACTTAGCATAATTTTCAATGTAGTTCTTCTTATTTGTGGTATGAATATTCAGATCTGAAAGATTCAAGATAAAAGTTTAATATTGACATAAAAAACAATAATACTTCAAGCATACTAACAAAGCAATTATGTCTTCTCAAAATAACATGGCCAAAGAAAGTTATCCCTACAAAATCATATAGTCTGGCTATGCTCTATCTTCATCACATAAAGTATTTAATCATGCACAACCCCTATGACAAGCCAAGCAATTGTTTCATACTTTTGGTGTTCTCAAACTTTTCAATCTTCACGCAATACATGAGCGTGAGCCATGGATATAGCACTATATGTGGAATAGAATGGTGGTTGTGGAGAAGACAAAAAAGAAGAAGATAGTCTCACATCAACTAGGTGTATCAACGGGCTATGGAGATGCCCATTAATAGATATCAATGTGAGTGAGTAGGGATTGCCATGCAACGGATGCACTAGAGCTATAAGTATATGAAAGCTCAACAAAAGAAACTAAGTGGGTGTGCATCCAACTCGCTTGCTCACGAAGACCTAGGGCAATTTGAGGAAGCCCATCATTGGAATATACAAGCCAAGTTATATAATGAAATATTCCCACTAGTATATGAAAGTGATATCATAAGAGACTCTCTATCATGAAGATCATGGTGTTACTTTGAAGCACAAGTGTGGAAAAAGGATAGTAGCATTGTCCCTTCTCTCTTTTTCTCTCATTTTTTTATTTGGGCCTTTTCTCTTTTTTTTATGGCCTCTTTTTTTTTAGTCCGGGGGGGGGGGGGGGGGGGGGGGGGGGGGGGGGGGGGGGGGGGGGGGGGGGGGGGGGGGGGGGGGGGGGGGGGGGGGGGGGGGGGGGGGGGGGGGGGGGGGGGGGGGGGGGGGGGGGGGGGGGGGGGGGGGGGGGGGGGGGGGGGGGGGGGGGGGGGGGGGGGGGGGGGGGGGGGGGGGGGGGGGGGGGGGGGGGGGGGGGGGGGGGGGGGGGGGGGGGGGGGGGGGGGGGGGGGGGGGGGGGGGGGGGGGGGGGGGGGGGGGGGGGGGGGGGGGGGGGGGGGGGGGGGGGGGGGGGGGGGGGGGGGGGGGGGGGGGGGGGGGGGGGGGGGGGGGGGGGGGGGGGGGGGGGGGGGGGGGGGGGGGGGGGGGGGGGGGGGGGGGGGGGGGGGGGGGGGGGGGGGGGGGGGGGGGGGGGGGGGGGGGGGGGGGGGGGGGGGGGGGGGGGGGGGGGGGGGGGGGGGGGGGGGGGGGGGGGGGGGGGGGGGGGGGGGGGGGGGGGGGGGGGGGGGGGGGGGGGGGGGGGGGGGGGGGGGGGGGGGGGGGGGGGGGGGGGGGGGGGGGGGGGGGGGGGGGGGGGGGGGGGGGGGGGGGGGGGGGGGGGGGGGGGGGGGGGGGGGGGGGGGGGGGGGGGGGGGGGGGGGGGGGGGGGGGGGGGGGGGGGGGGGGGGGGGGGGGGGGGGGGGGGGGGGGGGGGGGGGGGGGGGGGGGGGGGGGGGGGGGGGGGGGGGGGGGGGGGGGGGGGGGGGGGGGGGGGGGGGGGGGGGGGGGGGGGGGGGGGGGGGGGGGGGGGGGGGGGGGGGGGGGGGGGGGGGGGGGGGGGGGGGGGGGAGAACTTGCACTAGTGAAAGTATGAACCCTAGGCCTTGTTTCCTAGCATTGCAATACCATTTATGCTCACTTTTATCACTTGCTACCTTGCTGTTTTTATATTTTTAGATTACAAAAACCTATATCTACCATCCATATTGCACTTGTATCACCATCTCTTCGCCGAACTAGTGCACCTATACAACTTACCATTGTATTGGGTGTGTTGAGGACACAAGAGACTCTTTGTTATTTGGTTGCAGGGTTGTTTGAGAGAGACCATCTTCAACCTACGCCTCCCATGGATTGATAAACCTTAGGTCATCCACTTGAGGGAAATTTGCTACTGTCCTACAAACCTCTGCACTTGGAGGCCCAACAACGTCTACAAGGGGAAGGTTGCATAGTAGACATCAAGCAATTTCTGGCGCCGTTGCCGGGGAGGTTAGTGCTTGAAGGTATATCTTTAGATCTTGCAATCGAATCTTTTTGTTTCTTGTTTTATCACTAGTTTAGTTTATAAAAGAAAACTAAAAAATGGAATTGTGGGTGCCTCATATGCTTCATCTTTTTAATATCTTTCGTGAAAATGATGGAAAGGAAAATTGTGCTCAAGTGTTAGAAGAAGAATGCATTAAAATGTTTGGCACTAAATATTTGAATGATGAGCATTATTGAAATGTTGTTAGTATGAATTCTATGAATATCCATGATGCTAATAATATGCAAAGCCACATTCTTGGGGATGCTATGTTTGATGAAGATGATATTTTTTGTCCCCCATGTTTTGATGAGCAAATTTACTATGATGAAAGCATGCCTCCTATCTATGATGATTATTGTGATGACATGTATGCTATAAAGAATAATGATAACCATGAAACTTGTCATCTTGATTTTAATTTTCAATCACATGATAGTTATTTTGTTGAGTTTTCTCCCATTACTATTCATGAGAAGAAATTTGCTTATGTGGAGAGTAAATAAAAATTCTATGCTTGTAGATCATGAAAAGAATGCTTTATGTGATGGTTATATTGTTGAATCATTCATGATGCTACTGAAAATTATTATGAGGGAGGAATATATGCTTGTAGGAATTGCAATAATATCAAGTTTCCTCTCTATGTGCTTAAAATCCTGAAGTTATGCTTGTTTTGCCTTCCTATGCTAATTGATTCTTACTCCAATAAATTGTTTGATTACAAAATCCCTATGCATAGGAAGTGGGTTAGACTTAAATGTGCTAGTCATATTCTTCATGATGCTCTCTTTATGTTTCAATTCTTATCTTTTATGTGAGCATCATTGAAATCATCATGCCTAGCTAGGGGTGTTAAACGTTAGCGCTTGTTGGGAGGCAACCCAATTTGATTTTTGTTCTTTGTTTTTTGCTCCTGTTTAGTAATAAATAATTCATCTAGCCTCTGTTTAGATGTGGTTTTATGTTTTAATTAGTGTTTGTGCCAAGTAGAACCTTTGGGAAGACTTGGGTGAAGTCTTTGCGATCTTGCTGTAAAAAATAGAAACTTTTGCGCTCACGAGATTAGCTGCCATTTTTTATTGGAGAGTAATTTTAGGTTGATTATTTTTGAAGATGATTAATAGACAAATTCCTCAGGTCCACCAATTTATTTGAGAATTTTTGGAGTTCTAGAAGTATTCGATACCTCCAGATTACTATAGACTGTTCTGTTTTTGACAGATTCTGTTTCCTATGTGTTGTTTGCTTATTTTGATGAACCTATTAGTAGTATCGGAGGGTATGAACCATAGAGAAGTTGGAATACAGTAGATATTACACCAATATGAATTTATAATGAGTTCACAACAGTACCTAAGTGGTGATTTATTTTCTTATACTAACGGAGCTTACGAGTTTTCTGTTAAGTTTTGTGTTGTGAAGTTTTCAAGTTTTGGGTAAAGATTCGATGGACTATGGAATAAGGAGTGGCAAGAGCCTAAGCTTGGGGATGCCCAAGGCACCCCAAGGTAATATTCAAGGACAACCAAGAGCCTAAGCTTGGGGATGCCCCGGATGTCATCCCCTCTTTCGTCTTCGTTCATCGGTAACTTTACTTGGAGCTATATTTTTATTCACCACATGATATGTGTTTTGCTTGGAGCGTCATTTTATTTTGTTTTGTTTTGCTTGCTGTTTGAATAAAATACCAAGATCTGAAATTCTTAAATGTCAGAGAGTCTTCACATAGTTGCATAATTATTCGACTACTCATTGATCTTCACTTATATCTTTCGGAGTAGTTTGTCATTTGCTCTCATGCTTCACTTATATTATTTTGAGAGTCTTTAGAACAGCATGGTAATTTGCTTTGGTTATGAATTTAGTCCTAATATGATAGGCATTCAAGATGGGTATAATAAAAACTTTCATATAGAGTGCATTAAATACTATGAGAAGTTTGATACTTGATAGTTGTTTTGAGATATAAAGATGGTAATGTTAGAGCCATGCTGGTTGGGTAATTGTGGAATTGAGAAATACTTGTGTTGAGGATTGCAAGTTCCGTAGCATGCACGTATGGTAAACGTTGTGTGACAAATTTGAAGCATGGGGTGTTCTTGGATTGCTTTCCTTATGAGTGCCGGTCGGGGACGAGCGATGGTCTTTTCCTACCAATCTATCCCTCTAGGGGCATGCATAGTAGTACTTTGCTTCGAGGGCTAATAAACTTTTGCAATAAGTATATGAGTTCTTTATGACTAATGTGAGACCATGGATTATACGCACTCTTACCTTTTCGCAATTTGCTAGCCTCTACGGTACCGTGCATTGCCCTTTCTCACCTCGAGAGTTGGTGCAAACTTCGCCGGTGCATCCAAACCCCGTGATACGATACGCTCTATCACACATAAACCTCCTTATATCTTCCTCAAAACAGCCACCATACCTACCTATTATGGCATTTCCATAGCCATTCCGAGATACATTGCCATGCAACTTCCACCGTTCTGTTTATTATGACACGCTTTATCATTGTCATATTACCTTGCATGATCATGTAGTTGACATCGTATTTGTGGCAAAGCCACCGTTCATAATTTTTCATACATGTCACTCTTGATTCATTGCACATCCCGGTATACCACCAGAGGCATTCACGTAGAGTCATATTTTTTGCTCTAAGAATCGAGTTGTAATTCTTGAGTTGTAAGTAAATAAAAGTGTCATGATCATCATTATTAGAGCATTGTCCCAGTGAGGAAAGGATGATGGAGACTATGATTCCCCCACAAGTCGGGATGAGACTCCGGACGAAAAAAAAGAGGCCATAAAAAAAAGGCCCAAACAAAAAAAATGAGAGAAAAAGAGAGAAGGGGCAATGCTACTATCCTTTTACCACACTTGTGCTTCAAAGTAGCACCATGATCTTCATGATAGAGAGTCTCTTATTTTGTCACTTTCATATACTAGTGGGAATTTTCATTATAGAACTTGGCTTGTATATTCCAACGATGGGCTTCCTCAATGTCGGTGGGAACGACACCTATGGGATCACTGGGATCCCTTCTACGGTTGGCGGGCACGGGGTTGTGCAAAGAGCGGGTCTGGCGGTCAGCACAAGGATCGTTTACCCAGGTACGGGCCGCAAAGATGCGTAATACCCTAGTCCTGGATTGGTGCATGTATTTGAGTGTTCTTGAGTTCTTGAGCTAGCTACGGTGCGTGTGTAGCCCAAAAGATCCGAATCCTTCTCCTGGATGCCTCGGGCCTCCTTTTATAGACAAAAGGGGTTGCCACAGTGGCACACAGGAGGTGGAGAGGCATACAGTGCGCAAGCTTATCGCCTGTCATTACGGGACAAGATGCATTAAATGCACCCCCTTAGGTGTCCCGTTGCTTTATTGGGGATGGCAACGAGGCCCGTCCCGTCCGTCGCCGCCCCGCCTTGCTCCGACACGCGTCCAGGCCAACGATGCATGCAGCGCCATGTAGGCTGGCAGGCTGCTGAGATGGCGTGGTGGTAGGGTGTTCAGGAAGATCTGCATGCCACCACGCAGGTGCTTGCTGAGCTGGCCTAGAAGCAGCACGTTGCCACGCAGGTGCCTGCCCAGCTGGTTGGGCTGGCAGCTGTATGGGAACGGCGGTGGAGTCTTGGCAGACGCGGGCCTGGTTGTGGCCTCGCAGGTGCCCCCGGCAAGGGTCTTGCCGCTGCATCGCAGTCGTCCCCGGCAAGGATCTTGCCGGGGGTCTCGTGGATTTCCTTGGCAAGGATCTTGCCGAGGATCGTCGTCTTCTGGTCCTCATCTGATCTTGAGTGCTTATGATCTTCACAAAGATCTGCATGCCACCATGGAGGTGCCTCCCGAGCCTTGGTTCCAATGTGGTTGTTGGTGGTGTTGGAACCCTTGGGCTCAAGGGTGGCGCGCTCTGCTGGCGTCGGGCAAGTTGCCCCGGCAAGGCTCTTGCCGGGGCTGCGGAGGCCGCCCCGGCAAGGGTCTTGCTGGGGGAGTCCACCTCGCCCTCTTGCTCTTTGTGTTTCTTGGTCTTGGCGTTGCTTTGCCCGTTTCGTGCCTTTGGCCGGAGCTCTTTCTGGTGTTCTTGCGCTTCTGCTCTCTCCCCTTGCCCTGCTAAGTGTGGCCGCAGGCGTGGCTCTGACTGCCCGTGCACAAGTAGAGGGGTAAAAAAGGAGAGCCCCTACTTTTGTACATCGATAGAAGCCCCCGGGCCTGGGCCACACATAAGCGCAACGCGTTGTTGGGCCAGGCCTTGAATGGTGCGCGGGCAGGCGGGGCGGATTTTTACCGCAGTAATTCCTTCGCTTGTTGCGCTTCCCCACGACCCACGTTGAATGCGCGACATGGAGGGTCATGCGTGACGTGGGGGTCACGCGTGGGGCGGCTGCTGCCCTCATGCGTCACATCGTGGTAAATGCTAATGAAGCGGCCCGTGCCTTCCCCATAAAAAAGGAGAAACCGCAGGCGCGACGCCCATTTACCCTCTGTGCCTTCTTCAATCTCGGAACCGCCGTTCTTCCGCTCTTCCTTCTCAAGCCCTCGCTTTCGCTCGCCGCCGCCGCCGCACCCTTGCTGTCCCTTATCCCTCGTCTACCTCAGCTGCCATGGCACCCAAAACCAGCAAAGGCAAGGGAGCGGCCAAGGACGCCGGGGGGAAGGAGGCGCCGGAGAGCGAGTTGGCGGCGCGGCGGACGCAGCTCGCCTACTTCCCTTCGACGGTCGACGCGGTCCACCTCCGGGACTACTTCAAGCCTCTGTGGGGGTGCAAGACGAAGGGGCACCCTGCCACGCGCATCATCCCCGCCGGTTTCGCCGAGGCCGGCCCGAATCGGTACCCTTTCTTCGTTGACTACTTTTCCTGCGGGCTCTGCCCCCCTTTCTCCGATTTCTTCAACGACGTCATGCACACCTATGACTTCCACCTTCTGGATTTCTCTCCGAATGTCGTGGCGTGCATGGCCCTTTTCGCCCATCTCTGTGAGGGCTTCGCCGGAGTGCACCCTAGCACGGCGCTTTTCCGCCACTACTTTTATCCTCGTATCCAAAAGGGAGGCGCAACTTCCGGTTGTGTCGCCTGGATCCCGAGGAGCCAGGGAAAGGGGACATATCCGGAGGGCACTCAGAAGGAGAGGTGGGAGGAGTGGCGGGGCCGATGGTGCTGGATTGTGGAGGACGACCCACAGGAATTTTGCCGGGTTCGCCAGGCGCCGCCGGTTCGCAGAGATGATTGGAGCAATGTCGACGCCGATGACGAGAAGCTCACGGTCGCCACCACCAGGATTCACCGCCTCACCATGGCCGGGCTCACCCTCGAGATGATTGGGGCAGATTTCATCCGTCGCCGAATCGCTCCACTGCACAACAAGGGGAGGCCGGACTGGCTTTTTAGGAACGCGGCTGACATCATGAGGCTTCGCCCTGGCTTGGACCACAACTTCACGGTGATGGGGCACGCCCACTTGTGTCAGAGGCTTTTTCAGCTCGATGTGTACCGCGACGGCAGGGCCGAGAGGTCCGGCAAGGCCGCGAAGGCCGGCAAGGCCGTCAAGGGGCCCCTGTTTGGGTTGCCGGCGGGGGTGGTCCCACTGAGCAACAACTCTCGCCAAACCGACATCATTGCCATGATGCTGGACTTCAACGCGCACGGCATGGACCCAAATTGGGCCGAGCCGGGGGAGGATCAGGTGCAGGAGTTCTTCGACAAGCTGTCAGAGAAGTACGTCCATGCCGAGCCGCTGCTCATCCGGGACACCACCCAAGCGGAGCTGGACTACATCACCGCCAGGGCAGCGGAGGCGGAGCTCGCCAAGGAGGCTGGCAGCGCCGGCCACGTGGAGGACGAGGCCGAGGCTGCCGCGGAGGAGAAGGAGCTTGCCGGGTGGGCGGAGTCCGCTGGGGAGGCCAGCAGCGCCGACACCGGGGCCCCTCACATTGAAGATGCGGTCGACGAGTCGACCGAGGAGGAGGCCGAAGCTAACGACCCTCCGGCCTTGGAGAGAGGGCGCGTCCTACGATGGGCCACCTCTGGCGAGCTGGTCTGGCCCGGAAGGACCGAGCAGCGGCAAGAGACCCAGGAGGAGTCCGTGCACCTGACGAGGGCCACGGCAGCAAAGAAAGTGGTGCAGGCCGCGGTGGCGAAGAGGAAAGCGTCTGCATCTTCTTTGTCCAAGTATCCTTGGACCCCACCCGCTTCCCCTCCTCCCGCGGATGTCGACACGGAGGTCGTCTTCGACCTTGGGTCTCTAAGCCCGAGGAGGAAGAGGAAGGCAGCAGAAGAGGAGGCGGAGGATGCGTGATGTCTATTACGCAACCTTCTTCTTGTAGACGTTGTTGGGCCTCCAAGTGCAGAGGTTTGTAGGACAGTAGCAAATTTCCCTCAAGTGGATGACCTAAGGTTTATCAATCCGTGGGAGGCATAGGTTGAAGATGGTCTCTCTCAAACAACCCTGCAACCAAATAACAAAGAGTCTCTTGTGTCCCCAACACACCCAATACAATGGTAAATTGTATAGGTGCACTAGTTCGGCGAAGAGATGGTGATACAAGTGCAATATGGATAGTAGATGTAGGTTTTTGTAATCTGAAATTATAAAAACAGCAAGGTAACAAGCGATAAAAGTGAGCGTAAACGGTATGCAATGCTAGGAAACAAGGCCTAGGGTTCATACTTTCACTAGTGCAAGTTCTCTCAATAATAATAACGTAACTGGATCATATAACTATCCCTCAACATGCAACAAAGAGTCACTCCAAAGTCACTAATAGCGGAGAACAAACGAAGAGATTATGGTAGGGTACGAAACCACCTCAAAGTTATTCTTTCTGATCAATCTATTCAAGAGTCCGTAGTAAAATAATATGAAGCTATTCTTTCCATTCGATCTATCATAGAGTTCGTACTAGAATAACACCTTAAGATACAAATCAACCAAAACCCTAATGTCACCTAGATACTCCAATGTCACCTCAAGTATCCACGGGTATGATTATACGATATGCATCACACAATCTCAGATTCATCTATTCAACCAACACAAAGAACTTCTAAGAGTGCCCCAAAGTTTCTACCGGAGAGTCAAGACGAAAATGTGTGCCAACCCCTATGCATAGATTCCCAAGGTCACAGAACCCGCAAGTTGATCACCAAAACATACATCAAGTGAATCAATAGAATACCCCATTGTCACCACGGGTATCCCACGCAAGACATACATCAAGTGTTCTCAAATCCTTAAAGATCAATCCGATAAGATAACTTCAAAGGGAAAACTCAATCCAATACAAGAGAGTAGAGGGGGAGAAACATCATAAGATCCAACTATAATAGCAAAGCTCGCGATACATCAAGATCATGCCAAATCAAGAACACGAGAGAGAGAGAGATCAAACACATAGCTACTGGTACATACCCTCAGCCCCGAGGGTGAACTACTCCCTCCTCGTCATGGAGAGCGCCGGGATGATGAAGATGGCCACCGGTGAGGGATCCTTCCCTCCGGCAGGGTGCCGGAACAGGGTCCCGGTTGGTTTTTGGTGGCTACAGAGGCTTGCGGCGGCGGAACTCCCGATCTATTCTGTTTCCCGATGTTTTTAGGGTATATGGATATATATATAGGCGAAAGAAGTCGGTCAGGGGAGCCACGAGGGCCCACGAGGGTGGAGGGCGCGCCCAGGGGGGGTGGGCGCGCCCCCCTGCCTCGTGCCTTCCTCGTTGCTTCCCTTACGTACACTCCAAGTCTTCTGGATTGCTTCCGTTCCAAAAATAACTCTCCCGAAGGTTTCATTCCGTTTGGACTCCGTTTGATATTCCTTTTCTACGAAGCACTGAAACAAGGGGAAAACAGAAACTGGCACTGGGCTCTGGGTTAATAGGTTAGTCCCAAAAATAAGGGGGGGGGGGGGGGGGGGGGGGGGGGGGGGGGGGGGGGGGGGGGGGGGGGGGGGGGGGGGGGGGGGGGGGGGGGGGGGGGGGGGGGGGGGGGGGGGGGGGGGGGGGGGGGGGGGGGGGGGGGGGGGGGGGGGGGGGGGGGGGGGGGGGGGGGGGGGGGGGGGGGGGGGGGGGGGGGGGGGGGGGGGGGGGGGGGGGGGGGGGGGGGGGGGGGGGGGGGGGGGGGGGGGGGGGGGGGGGGGGGGGGGGGGGGGGGGGGGGGGGGGGGGGGGGGGGGGGGGGGGGGGGGGGGGGGGGGGGGGGGGGGGGGGGGGGGGGGGGGGGGGGGGGGGGGGGGGGGGGGGGGGGGGGGGGGGGGGGGGGGGGGGGGGGGGGGGGGGGGGGGGGGGGGGGGGGGGGGGGGGGGGGGGGGGGGGGGGGGGGGGGGGGGGGGGGGGGGGGGGGGGGGGGGGGGGGGGGGGGGGGGGGGGGGGGGGGGGGGGGGGATGCACAACCCCGATGACAAGCCAAGCAATTGTTTCATACTTTTGATGTTCTCTAACTTTTTCAATTTTCACGCAATACATGAGCGTGAGCCATGGACATAGCACTATATGTGGAATAGAATGGTGGTTGTGGAGAAGACCAAAAAGGAGAAGATAGTCTCACATCAACTAGGCTATGGAGATGCCCATCAATAGATATCAATGTGAGTGAGTAGTGATTGCCATGCAACGGGTGCACTAGAGCTATAAGTGTATGAAAGCTCAACAAAAGGAACTAAGTGGGTGTGCATCCAACTCCTTGCTCACGAAGACCTAGGGCATTTTTGAGGAAGCCCATCATTGGAATATACAAGCCAAGTTCTATAATGTAAAATTCCCACTAGTATATGAAAGTGATAACATAGGAGACTCTCTATCATGAAGATCATGGTGCTACTTTGAAGCACAAGTGTGGTAAAAGGATAGTAACATTGTCCCTTCTCTCTTTTTCTCTCATTTTTTTGTTTGGGCCTTTTCTCTTTTTTTATGGCCTCTTTTCTTTCTCTCTCTCTTTTTTTTAGTCCGGAGTCTCATCCCGACTTGTGGGGGAATCATAGTCTCCATCATTCTTTCCTCACTTGGGACAATGCTCTAATAATGATGATCACCACACTTTTATTTACTTACAACTCAAGAATTACAACTCAATACTTAGAACAAAATATGACTCT
>JAAAWM010008249.1:0-12802 GCA_036873465.1 Thinopyrum obtusiflorum
CCGTGGAGTCTCGTTTTGCGGTACGCCACACCCCTCCCGATGAACAGGACCCCCTTTTCGACCGTAGCGCTCCAACACAAGTCCGTTTCCTCCGTTTTGCAGTACGCCACACCCCTCCCGATCAACAGGACCCCCGTTTCGACCGTAGGAGGTCCGTTTCCTCTGTTTTGCGGTACGCCAAACCCCTCCCGATGAACAGGATCCCGTTTCGACCGTGGCCGGTCGAACACAAGGCCGTTTCCTCTGTTCTGCGGTACGCCAGGCCTCGTTTCCATCGGCTGTTCCGTCCAAGCCCTCCCGATGAACACGACGACGCATTTTGTTCCGACCCAGCCGGTTGGCTCCCCATGAACATGACGACGATGTTGTTTCTCCGTTCCGACCCAGCCATGTACATGAGCCCTGGCCGTACATACGCGTGAGTAGGAATTCGAGACCCCGCCCGTATGTACGTACGTGGCCGTATTTACTTTCTTGCACCCTGGCCGCTGTACGTACGTGTACATGCTACGTGCGCGCCTCTACTACGACACGTGCACACCTCTACATTGACCAGTATGTACGTACACGTTCGCGACCAGAATGACAACGCTACGTACGCTTCGACCAGGTGGGTCCGGACTGTCAGGCACTTCCTTGCCTGCGAAGATGTAGCTGGTGGGTCCCAGCAGTCAGGGGGGTGAATCATTTTTTTTCCCCGGACACACTTCCTTGTGTGCGAAGATGTAGCTGGTGGGTCCCAGCAGTCAGGGGGAAACGTTTTTTTCGGGGGGGGGGGGGGGGGGGGGGGGGGGGGGGGGGGGGGGGGGGGGGGGGGGGGGGGGGGGGGGGGGGGGGGGGGGGGGGGGGGGGGGGGGGGGGGGGGGGGGGGGGGGGGGGGGGGGGGGGGGGGGGGGGGGGGGGGGGGGGGGGGGGGGGGGGGGGGGGGGGGGGGGGGGGGGGGGGGGGGGGGGGGGGGGGGGGGGGGGGGGGGGGGGGGGGGGGGGGGGGGGGGGGGGGGGGGGGGGGGGGGGGGGGGGGGGGGGGGGGGGGGGGGGGGGGGGGGGGGGGGGGGGGGGGGGGGGGGGGGGGGGGGGGGGGGGGGGGGGGGGGGGGGGGGGGGGGGGGGGGGGGGGGGGGGGGGGGGGGGGGGGGGGGGGGGGGGGGGGGGGGGGGGGGGGGGGGGGGGGGGGGGGGGGGGGGGGGGGGGGGGGGGGGGGGGGGGGGGGGGGGGGGGGGGGGGGGGGGGGGGGGGGGGGGGGGGGGGGGGGGGGGGGGGGGGGGGGGGGGGGGGGGGGGGGGGGGGGGGGGGGGGGGGGGGGGGGGGGGGGGGGGGGGGGGGGGGGGGGGGGGGGGGGGGGGGGGGGGGGGGGGGGGGGGGGGGGGGGGGGGGGGGGGGGGGGGGGGGGGGGGGGGGGGGGGGGGGGGGGGGGGGGGGGGGGGGGGGGGGGGGGGGGGGGGGGGGGGGGGGGGGGGGGGGGGGGGGGGGGGGGGGGGGGGGGGGGGGGGGGGGGGGGGGGGGGGGGGGGGGGGGGGGGGGGGGGGGGGGGGGGGGGGGGGGGGGGGGGGGGGGGGGGGGGGGGGGGGGGGGGGGGGGGGGGGGGGGGGGGGGGGGGGGGGGGGGGGGGGGGGGGGGGGGGGGGGGGGGGGGGGGGGGGGGGGGGGGGGGGGGGGGGGGGGGGGGGGGGGGGGGGGGGGGGGGGGGGGGGGGGGGGGGGGGGGGGGGGGGGGGGGGGGGGGGGGGGGGGGGGGGGGGGGGGGGGGGGGGGGGGGGGGGGGGGGGGGGGGGGGGGGGGGGGGGGGGGGGGGGGGGGGGGGGGGGGGGGGGGGGGGGGGGGGGGGGGGGGGGGGGGGGGGGGGGGGGGGGGGGGGGGGGGGGGGGGGGGGGGGGGGGGGGGGGGGGGGGGGGGGGGGGGGGGGGGGGGGGGGGGGGGGGGGGGGGGGGGGGGGGGGGGGGGGGGGGGGGGGGGGGGGGGGGGGGGGGGGGGGGGGGGGGGGGGGGGGGGGGGGGGGGGGGGGGGGGGGGGGGGGGGGGGGGGGGGGGGGGGGGGGGGGGGGGGGGGGGGGGGGGGGGGGGGGGGGGGGGGGGGGGGGGGGGGGGGGGGGGGGGGGGGGGGGGGGGGGGGGGGGGGGGGGGGGGGGGGGGGGGGGGGGGGGGGGGGGGGGGGGGGGGGGGGGGGGGGGGGGGGGGGGGGGGGGGGGGGGGGGGGGGGGGGGGGGGGGGGGGGGGGGGGGGGGGGGGGGGGGGGGGGGGGGGGGGGGGGGGGGGGGGGGGGGGGGGGGGGGGGGGGGGGGGGGGGGGGGGGGGGGGGGGGGGGGGGGGGGGGGGGGGGGGGGGGGGGGGGGGGGGGGGGGGGGGGGGGGGGGGGGGGGGGGGGGGGGGGGGGGGGGGGGGGGGGGGGGGGGGGGGGGGGGGGGGGGGGGGGGGGGGGGGGGGGGGGGGGGGGGGGGGGGGGGGGGGGGGGGGGGGGGGGGGGGGGGGGGGGGGGGGGGGGGGGGGGGGGGGGGGGGGGGGGGGGGGGGGGGGGGGGGGGGGGGGGGGGGGGGGGGGGGGGGGGGGGGGGGGGGGGGGGGGGGGGGGGGGGGGGGGGGGGGGGGGGGGGGGGGGGGGGGGGGGGGGGGGGGGGGGGGGGGGGGGGGGGGGGGGGGGGGGGGGGGGGGGGGGGGGGGGGGGGGGGTTCGGCTGCGGTGTGAGGCTGCCGTCGCCGCAGGGCCTAGCCAGCGGTGGGAATAGTAGGGGGCGGTGAGGCCTCTGCGGCAGCACAGCCGGCCACGGGAGGTAGGAGCATGCGGCACGACCGGCGCTGCTTTGGGGGGCTGGAGCAAGAAGACCAGAGGTTGAAGAAGCACTACGGCCGTCGGATGGACATCGTACGGTCACTGGAGCTAGAATCACTCATATTGACTAAGTTGACAAAGCCCTCCGTCCCCGTCAACTTAGTAGGCCCACAAGTCAGCCACCCACCAAGGTGGGTCCCAACTAGCAGGGGGAGTATTCATTTTTTTGTGCGTAATAAGGAGGCACTTCCGGTGGGTCCGAGCTGACAGCGGGGGGAACGTTTTTTTCGCGAAATACGGTGACCCGTCCGGTGGGTCCCAGCAGTCAGGGGGAAAACGTTTTTTTCACAAAATACGATGGCCCGTCCGGTGGGTCCCTGCTGTTAGGTGGAGGAATCATTATTTTCCGCGTAATAAGGAGGCACTTCTTTGCTGCGGCTGTGGACCCAGCTGTCAGCCTCTCCACGTACAGTACACTTCCGATGGAAGTCGTTCCTTGACCACGTTGACCACGCCGCGTTCCGTTGCATGCATGCGTCCATGGGCGTGGTGCGTCCCCACTGTCAGCCTCTCACGTACAGTCATCTTCCGATGAGTCTCGGTTGTTGACCATGTTGACCACACCGTGCCGAGCGCACCAAAGGCCGGTGGACGACGGCGAGGCCCCAGACTGGAACGACCCGGAGATGGGGAAGACAGGGCAGTGGAGTCGCAGATGGAGAGGAGTGGGAAACTTGACTGGTTCGGGTGCGCGGCAGCACAGCCGCGGTGCCGCCCACGGGAGGCAGGAGCAAGAACAGAGGTTGAAGAAGGAGCACGGCTGTTGGATTAACATCCAATGGTCCAGCAGCTAGAATCATTTGTTGATTAAGTTGACAAAGCCCTACGTACACGTCTGCTTAGTAGGCCCACAAGTCAGCCACCAAATCTGATGGGTCCCAGCTGTCAACGGGAGGAATATTTTTTTTCGCATAACAAGGAGGCACTTCCTTCCGTGCGAAGATACAGCCGGTGGGTCCCAGCTGTCAGGTGGAGGAAACCTTTTTTTCAGCTTAATAAGGAGGAACTTTCCTTGCGTGCGACCATGGACCTCGTGGGTCCCAGCTGCCAGGCTCTCCACGTACAGTCCTCTTCCGATGACTCTCGTTTGTTGACCATGCCGCACCGAGCGCAGCGAGGTGGAGGACGACGGTGAGGCCCCGGACGGGAATGACTCGGAGATGGGAAGACGCGGTAGTGGAGTCGCATATTGAGTGGAGGAGAAGGGTTATAACTGGTTCTGGTGCGGCATGGGGCTGCAGTCGGTGGAGAATAACAGGAGGTGTGGAGGGGTGGAGGGATAGCCTGGCCGGCGGTGGGGTAGCGCTTCGCAGCGATGCGTGCTAAGCAGAGCCGCTAGCCGCCGGAGGCCGGACCAGGCGGTCTCAGCGACGCTGGAGGAAGAAGACGAGAGATTGAAGGTGCATGCCGACCAAGTTGACAACGCCCTGCGTAGGCTTCGACCTATTGGCCCACATGTCAGCCTGCAAAAATGTGGCATATATTTAACCCATGTTTTCTAGAATGTACAGTCCATTTGCTGGGCTGGGTGAACAAATAATTTCGCGTCAATGCGGCCCATTTATATTATCTAAGAAATCCAAGCCCATTTGCACTTCCTTCAAATACACGAATTAGCTGGGCTCGTTATATATATAATGTTATGTTAGAAGGAGCAATTAATATCAAAAATAAACCGGAGAAGCACATTTTTTATATACATAATTAACAAATTAGCGAGTTATTGCTCAAAATAAAAATGAGCGTGTTATTATTGGGGGGGGGGGGGGGGGGGGGGGGGGGGGGGGGGGGGGGGGGGGGGGGGGGGGGGGGGGGGGGGGGGGGGGGGGGGGGGGGGGGGGGGGGGGGGGGGGGGGGGGGGGGGGGGGGGGGGGGGGGGGGGGGGGGGGGGGGGGGGGGGGGGGGGGGGGGGGGGGGGGGGGGGGGGGGGGGGGGGGGGGGGGGGGGGGGGGGGGGGGGGGGGGGGGGGGGGGGGGGGGGGGGGGGGGGGGGGGGGGGGGGGGGGGGGGGGGGGGGGGGGGGGGGGGGGGGGGGGGGGGGGGGGGGGGGGGGGGGGGGGGGGGGGGGGGGGGGGGGGGGGGGGGGGGGGGGGGGGGGGGGGGGGGGGGGGGGGGGGCCTCTGGAAAAAAATGATACCAGATCCCCGAGCGAACTGGATTATAGAGGGGGGCGGCGGCACGACTAAAGAAGCACAACAGGAGCAATTTTTTTTCTTCAGTGGATGGCTCTCGATGGCTTTTTTTACTTGCCTCTACACCAAACAACTTGTATTTTTAGCCTCCCAGTCCGTGGTGGACCAGCAACCCATTTGCTGGGCGGGCCAACCTACAGAAACCAGCACTCAATTTTTCATCAAGCCCCAAAAACAACGCAGTACTATGTTTGTTTTGAGGCCGAAAACATTACGGCGGGGGTTGAGCGGGGGAGGGGGCAAGACAGAGCAAAAAGATTAAAAAGAGCTGATGCGCCGTTGCTACCCTAACAAAGCAGGTGCAATTCTTCTCGGGAAGAAGGTGTGCCGTTGACACCCACACGTCACATACCCCACAGTAGGCATACTAACAAGTTCACACACAAGCACAACAGAAAAGGTAAACATTCGCATCAAACTCAGGTTCACAGGACATGTTCATATTCATAGCCAACATTCACTATCAACAACCCAAAAGATTCATATATACACAAGTTCAGCATGTCTATGGATCCAAATGATTGATAGATCACACAACAATATTCATAGATAATTCACAAAAAGATTCAGATATACACATGTTCAGTATGTTTATGTATCCAAATGATTCAGATCACAGCCAATATGATCCATGGACGAACTTTAATTACCTAGGGTACAGACTGGTAAATGGTGTTCAGTCGGGGGTACTTCTTGCTAAAATTAATGCTTGTACGAGTAAACTTTCGAGTACATAAGAGGCAGCACAGACAATCTGAACTTTGCTTGTAGGTTTATCCTCAAATAGTGGCCTCGTGCCGAGGGAGGTTTGAGCAACTTGGCCACTACTTTCATCCAACTAGTTTACTGGCTCATCTTGGTCCTGTAGCTCGCCAAAATTCTACATTGCAGATTGGTAAATGGTGTTCAGTCAGAGGTACTTCTTGCTAAAATTAATGCTTGTACGAGTAAACTTCCGAGTACATAAGAGGCAGCACAGACAATCTGAACTTTGCTTGTAGGTTTATCCTCAAATAGTGGCCTCGTGCCGAGGGAGGTTTGAGCAACTTGGCCACTACTTTCATCCAACTAGTTTACTGGCTCATCTTGGTCCTGTATCTCGCCAAAATTCTACATTGTAGACGAGAAAGGAGGCGGTTGAGAAAATGAACCACCCAAATTTTTTGTGCAGTGGGGGGGGGGGGGGGGGGGGGGGGGGGGGGGGGGGGGGGGGGGGGGGGGGGGGGGGGGGGGGGGGGGGGGGGGGGGGGGGGGGGGGGGGGGGGGGGGGGGGGGGGGGGGGGGGGGGGGGGGGGGGGGGGGGGGGGGGGGGGGGGGGGGGGGGGGGGGGGGGGGGGGGGGGGGGGGGGGGGGGGGGGGGGGGGGGGGGGGGGGGGGGGGGGGGGGGGGGGGGGGGGGGGGGGGGGGGGGGGGGGGGGGGGGGGGGGGGGGGGGGGGGGGGGGGGGGGGGGGGGGGGGGGGGGGGGGGGGGGGGGGGGGGGGGGGGGGGGGGGGGGGGGGGGGGGGGGGGGGGGGGGGGGGGGGGGGGGGGGGGGGGGGGGGGGGGGGGGGGGGGGGGGGGGGGGGGGGGGGGGGGGGGGGGGGGGGGGGGGGGGGGGGGGGGGGGGGGGGGGGGGGGGGGGGGGGGGGGGGGGGGGGGGGGGGGGGGGGGGGGGGGGGGGGGGGGGGGGGGGGGGGGGGGGGGGGGGGGGGGGGGGGGGGGGGGGGGGGGGGGGGGGGGGGGGGGGGGGGGGGGGGGGGGGGGGGGGGGGGGGGGGGGGGGGGGGGGGGGGGGGGGGGGGGGGGGGGGGGGGGGGGGGGGGGGGGGGGGGGGGGGGGGGGGGGGGGGGGGGGGGGGGGGGGGGGGGGGGGGGGGGGGGGGGGGGGGGGGGGGGGGGGGGGGGGGGGGGGGGGGGGGGGGGGGGGGGGGGGGGGGGGGGGGGGGGGGGGGGGGGGGGGGGGGGGGGGGGGGGGGGGGGGGGGGGGGGGGGGGGGGGGGGGGGGGGGGGGGGGGGGGGGGGGGGGGGGGGGGGGGGGGGGGGGGGGGGGGGGGGGGGGGGGGGGGGGGGGGGGGGGGGGGGGGGGGGGGGGGGGGGGGGGGGGGGGGGGGGGGGGGGGGGGGGGGGGGGGGGGGGGGGGGGGGGGGGGGGGGGGGGGGGGGGGGGGGGGGGGGGGGGGGGGGGGGGGGGGGGGGGGGGGGGGGGGGGGGGGGGGGGGGGGGGGGGGGGGGGGGGGGGGGGGGGGGGGGGGGGGGGGGGGGGGGGGGGGGGGGGGGGGGGGGGGGGGGGGGGGGGGGGGGGGGGGGGGGGGGGGGGGGGGGGGGGGGGGGGGGGGGGGGGGGGGGGGGGGGGGGGGGGGGGGGGGGGGGGGGGGGGGGGGGGGGGGGGGGGGGGGGGGGGGGGGGGGGGGGGGGGGGGGGGGGGGGGGGGGGGGGGGGGGGGGGGGGGGGGGGGGGGGGGGGGGGGGGGGGGGGGGGGGGGGGGGGGGGGGGGGGGGGGGGGGGGGGGGGGGGGGGGGGGGGGGGGGGGGGGGGGGGGGGGGGGGGGGGGGGGGGGGGGGGGGGGGGGGGGGGGGGGGGGGGGGGGGGGGGGGGGGGGGGGGGGGGGGGGGGGGGGGGGGGGGGGGGGGGGGGGGGGGGGGGGGGGGGGGGGGGGGGGGGGGGGGGGGGGGGGGGGGGGGGGGGGGGGGGGGGGGGGGGGGGGGGGGGGGGGGGGGGGGGGGGGGGGGGGGGGGGGGGGGGGGGGGGGGGGGGGGGGGGGGGGGGGGGGGGGGGGGGGGGGGGGGGGGGGGGGGGGGGGGGGGGGGGGGGGGGGGGGGGGGGGGGGGGGGGGGGGGGGGGGGGGGGGGGGGGGGGGGGGGGGGGGGGGGGGGGGGGGGGGGGGGGGGGGGGGGGGGGGGGGGGGGGGGGGGGGGGGGGGGGGGGGGGGGGGGGGGGGGGGGGGGGGGGGGGGGGGGGGGGGGGGGGGGGGGGGGGGGGGGGGGGGGGGGGGGGGGGGGGGGGGGGGGGGGGGGGGGGGGGGGGGGGGGGGGGGGGGGGGGGGGGGGGGGGGGGGGGGGGGGGGGGGGGGGGGGGGGGGGGGGGGGGGGGGGGGGGGGGGGGGGGGGGGGGGGGGGGGGGGGGGGGGGGGGGGGGGGGGGGGGGGGGGGGGGGGGGGGGGGGGGGGGGGGGGGGGGGGGGGGGGGGGGGGGGGGGGGGGGGGGGGGGGGGGGGGGGGGGGGGGGGGGGGGGGGGGGGGGGGGGGGGGGGGGGGGGGGGGGGGGGGGGGGGGGGGGGGGGGGGGGGGGGGGGGGGGGGGGGGGGGGGGGGGGGGGGGGGGGGGGGGGGGGGGGGGGGGGGGGGGGGGGGGGGGGGGGGGGGGGGGGGGGGGGGGGGGGGGGGGGGGGGGGGGGGGGGGGGGGGGGGGGGGGGGGGGGGGGGGGGGGGGGGGGGGGGGGGGGGGGGGGGGGGGGGGGGGGGGGGGGGGGGGGGGGGGGGGGGGGGGGGGGGGGGGGGGGGGGGGGGGGGGGGGGGGGGGGGGGGGGGGGGGGGGGGGGGGGGGGGGGGGGGGGGGGGGGGGGGGGGGGGGGGGGGGGGGGGGGGGGGGGGGGGGGGGGGGGGGGGGGGGGGGGGGGGGGGGGGGGGGGGGGGGGGGGGGGGGGGGGGGGGGGGGGGGGGGGGGGGGGGGGGGGGGGGGGGGGGGGGGGGGGGGGGGGGGGGGGGGGGGGGGGGGGGGGGGGGGGGGGGGGGGGGGGGGGGGGGGGGGGGGGGGGGGGGGGGGGGGGGGGGGGGGGGGGGGGGGGGGGGGGGGGGGGGGGGGGGGGGGGGGGGGGGGGGGGGGGGGGGGGGGGGGGGGGGGGGGGGGGGGGGGGGGGGGGGGGGGGGGGGGGGGGGGGGGGGGGGGGGGGGGGGGGGGGGGGGGGGGGGGGGGGGGGGGGGGGGGGGGGGGGGGGGGGGGGGGGGGGGGGGGGGGGGGGGGGGGGGGGGGGGGGGGGGGGGGGGGGGGGGGGGGGGGGGGGGGGGGGGGGGGGGGGGGGGGGGGGGGGGGGGGGGGGGGGGGGGGGGGGGGGGGGGGGGGGGGGGGGGGGGGGGGGGGGGGGGGGGGGGGGGGGGGGGGGGGGGGGGGGGGGGGGGGGGGGGGGGGGGGGGGGGGGGGGGGGGGGGGGGGGGGGGGGGGGGGGGGGGGGGGGGGGGGGGGGGGGGGGGGGGGGGGGGGGGGGGGGGGGGGGGGGGGGGGGGGGGGGGGGGGGGGGGGGGGGGGGGGGGGGGGGGGGGGGGGGGGGGGGGGGGGGGGGGGGGGGGGGGGGGGGGGGGGGGGGGGGGGGGGGGGGGGGGGGGGGGGGGGGGGGGGGGGGGGGGGGGGGGGGGGGGGGGGGGGGGGGGGGGGGGGGGGGGGGGGGGGGGGGGGGGGGGGGGGGGGGGGGGGGGGGGGGGGGGGGGGGGGGGGGGGGGGGGGGGGGGGGGGGGGGGGGGGGGGGGGGGGGGGGGGGGGGGGGGGGGGGGGGGGGGGGGGGGGGGGGGGGGGGGGGGGGGGGGGGGGGGGGGGGGGGGGGGGGGGGGGGGGGGGGGGGGGGGGGGGGGGGGGGGGGGGGGGGGGGGGGGGGGGGGGGGGGGGGGGGGGGGGGGGGGGGGGGGGGGGGGGGGGGGGGGGGGGGGGGGGGGGGGGGGGGGGGGGGGGGGGGGGGGGGGGGGGGGGGGGGGGGGGGGGGGGGGGGGGGGGGGGGGGGGGGGGGGGGGGGGGGGGGGGGGGGGGGGGGGGGGGGGGGGGGGGGGGGGGGGGGGGGGGGGGGGGGGGGGGGGGGGGGGGGGGGGGGGGGGGGGGGGGGGGGGGGGGGGGGGGGGGGGGGGGGGGGGGGGGGGGGGGGGGGGGGGGGGGGGGGGGGGGGGGGGGGGGGGGGGGGGGGGGGGGGGGGGGGGGGGGGGGGGGGGGGGGGGGGGGGGGGGGGGGGGGGGGGGGGGGGGGGGGGGGGGGGGGGGGGGGGGGGGGGGGGGGGGGGGGGGGGGGGGGGGGGGGGGGGGGGGGGGGGGGGGGGGGGGGGGGGGGGGGGGGGGGGGGGGGGGGGGGGGGGGGGGGGGGGGGGGGGGGGGGGGGGGGGGGGGGGGGGGGGGGGGGGGGGGGGGGGGGGGGGGGGGGGGGGGGGGGGGGGGGGGGGGGGGGGGGGGGGGGGGGGGGGGGGGGGGGGGGGGGGGGGGGGGGGGGGGGGGGGGGGGGGGGGGGGGGGGGGGGGGGGGGGGGGGGGGGGGGGGGGGGGGGGGGGGGGGGGGGGGGGGGGGGGGGGGGGGGGGGGGGGGGGGGGGGGGGGGGGGGGGGGGGGGGGGGGGGGGGGGGGGGGGGGGGGGGGGGGGGGGGGGGGGGGGGGGGGGGGGGGGGGGGGGGGGGGGGGGGGGGGGGGGGGGGGGGGGGGGGGGGGGGGGGGGGGGGGGGGGGGGGGGGGGGGGGGGGGGGGGGGGGGGGGGGGGGGGGGGGGGGGGGGGGGGGGGGGGGGGGGGGGGGGGGGGGGGGGGGGGGGGGGGGGGGGGGGGGGGGGGGGGGGGGGGGGGGGGGGGGGGGGGGGGGGGGGGGGGGGGGGGGGGGGGGGGGGGGGGGGGGGGGGGGGGGGGGGGGGGGGGGGGGGGGGGGGGGGGGGGGGGGGGGGGGGGGGGGGGGGGGGGGGGGGGGGGGGGGGGGGGGGGGGGGGGGGGGGGGGGGGGGGGGGGGGGGGGGGGGGGGGGGGGGGGGGGGGGGGGGGGGGGGGGGGGGGGGGGGGGGGGGGGGGGGGGGGGGGGGGGGGGACAGCAGAAGTGGAAGGGCTCCCTGGAGGATCATCTCACATGTAAGGTAGTCATTGCCGGAGCCCTTGAATGGCCTCGACCGAGGCCTCTGGCTTCAGCAAGATCGCCTTGGCACTGTTTACTCTTCTTCTTCTTCCTCTTCATGCACTGTTTCTCATTCTCCTCACCAGTTGGTGAAACCAAGTACATGATTGGCCTTATATTTCAAAATTGGTTTTGTCAGTGAGGGAGTACAAGTGTACTAGTAAAAAATAGCATTATTTTCTCATGGCAGTCGCAAAATAGAGATGAACACATGCATTAAATATCATTCTTACCTAAAGGAAGGTTATGGTGCCAATATGGATGATGAGGATTGGAACACATATCTCCCTTTGTGCAGTTCCACCGAAATGAACCAACTGTTCCATTCTGACATTCCAGTTAAACAGCACAAAAGTCACTTCTTTTAAGAAGAGTTTTGTGCAGTGCACCAAAAGGTCACAACAGCAACCAGGTGAAATGGATATCCCTGTTTGCACAAAAAGATACAGAGGAAACAGTCAGAGTCTCAAACAATTACAGGCAAAAACATTTGGGTAAACTTGTCATGGATTATAACAGTGGCATGGCTTCATTTTTACTAGGGGCATTAGAATAAGAACAGCTAAATATTTGGTATAAGGGCATGGGACAGTGGGTGCACCAGCAGTCCAGCACCATGTACCTAAACAGGGGCATAAAGTGGTGATTCATAGTTTGTTGCCCCGAGAAACAAACATCCAAGAAACATATCTGGGTTGGTCCCATTTTTGTTCACTCTAGCCACCTATTCCTATGTGTGGATAGCAAATCTAGTCCTGATCATACCACTGTGTACAGCGTTACCCCTATATTTCCCTTTTCGACCAAGAGACCGGTTGGATGACCAGTCTGTACTACTTTCACCCCCTTTCCTTCCTGTTTGTACCAAGTCCGATGTACTACATAGTCCCTCCGTCCGCAAATACTTGTCGGAGAAATGAATAAAAATGGATGTATCTAGAACTAAAATACGTCTAGATACATCCATTTCTCCGACAAGTATTTCCGGGCGGAGGGAGTACTAAATTTCCCCACCCCCACTTTATTTCTTGTTTGAACCAAGTACAAGATTCGACTCCATGAAGTAGCTTTACCTCTAACAATAGAAGAAAAAAAATAGGTGACGTTGGACCATTCGATCGAGAGGGGCTGAGAGGTAGAAAATGATGCACATGCAGCGACGTAGCGAGCTGGGGAAGTAGAGCTAAGGCGGTTTCGAAGGAAGATATACCTGAAGGTCGTCGGGATGTGGATAGGTGGGCGGCGGGAGGCCGGATCCGCCCACACTAGGGCAACGACGAAGGGATCGGAGGACCTCCCGCGCCGGCGCTCGGCCAGAGATAACGGTGCGGACGGCAGTGGGTCTCCTCCCTCGCTGTCGACGATGGCCTAAACGCTGCCCCTCCTCCCCTTCACCGGCGGAGGGGGATACGTCCGGATCTGTAACCAGCGGTGAGGATAGAAAGACAGTGTTTTTTGATAGGAGAAAGACAGTGTTACCACCCCTATCTTGTTTAGATCTGGAGAGGATGAGAGTGTGTGAATAGAGCAACCCTAGCAAGCAAGCGCGGAGGCTCCGGCCTATATATACGTAGTGGAGTAGTTTTCCTTTTTCACTCCATCAAAACAATCGTTTAAAATTGTGTACTACGTGCCAGGTCGCCATTTTTTTAGTTGTTGAATGTTTTTTGAGATAGCTACCCGCTTGTTCCAAGTGGTGTTACGGTGTGCCAGGTCACACTTTGTATCGTTCAAGTCTGGTACAAATCCCTCCATTAAATGAACAACCACCCCCTCGTAAAAATTGTGAACAAGCCCACGGCTAAAATTATCGGAAACGTGGGTTGCCCCAACATGCATTATTATTTATATTTTCTACTCCCTCCGTTCCTAAATATAAGTCTTTTTTATTAGCCACATCTAAGACAAGAATTTTTTTATTAGCAGTGGACCCCACATGTCATAGACACAAAAAGTGTGGCAAGATTCCCTTAGGCAAGCCA
>JAAAWM010008250.1:0-12804 GCA_036873465.1 Thinopyrum obtusiflorum
GGACCTTAGAAAAAATAAAACTACAAAACAGTCCACAAACTTTACAAAAAAGGGCCCAAACATGAGTTGTAGAATGCAATGTGGTCCATCTTATTCGAAGCTTCAGCCGCAGACCAAGATCGCCATCACCGGGACGCTACCACTTGGGATGAAATCCGCATTAGTTTTTATGCATGGATGATGATCAAGTTTTACCATACCCCAAAGTCACTTTCTTTTGGATGTTATGGGGCATTTGTCATGTTTTTTTCCCATGAGACCAAAAAAGAGGGGTACTGAGGACTAGACTTTTGGTGGCAGGTTTTTTTTTTTAAACATGCCTCTGGTGGCATTTTTAGTACTCGTAGAAGGAAATGAGGGAGACCTAGGATTCATTAATCTAACAGGTCTAAGTCTAGAGCGGTTGTAGTTGAGCATTTGATTTCCTGATTAAGTACTTAATGTAGTATTTATTTTTGACCTGTTGCGTGTTGGTGGTTAGTGTATCTGTACCGAAGCGGCCACCATCAATGTGTGTCCGTGTATCCTCATTATTTTATGATGTCCATGAGACAATGATCGCCCCCCCCCCCCCCCCCCCCCCCCCCCCCCCCCCCCCCCCCCCCCCCCCCCCCCCCCCCCCCCCCCCCCCCCCCCCCCCCCCCCCCCCCCCCCCCCCCCCCCCCCCCCCCCCCCCCCCCCCCCCCCCCCCCCCCCCCCCCCCCCCCCCCCCCCCCCCCCCCCCCCCCCCCCCCCCCCCCCCCCCCCCCCCCCCCCCCCCCCCCCCCCCCCCCCCCCCCCCCCCCCCCCCCCCCCCCCCCCCCCCCCCCCCCCCCCCCCCCCCCCCCCCCCCCCCCCCCCCCCCCCCCCCCCCCCCCCCCCCCCCCCCCCCCCCCCCCCCCCCCCCCCCCCCCCCCCCCCCCCCCCCCCCCCCCCCCCCCCCCCCCCCCCCCCCCCCCCCCCCCCCCCCCCCCCCCCCCCCCCCCCCCCCCCCCCCCCCCCCCCCCCCCCCCCCCCCCCCCCCCCCCCCCCCCCCCCCCCCCCCCCCCCCCCCCCCCCCCCCCCCCCCCCCCCCCCCCCCTTTTGCAATCCCATGGCACCACTAAATTTGGCATCAGACTATCATCAACATTCTTTATTAGATCATCATACCACCGCAATATTCTAGGCAATTATTTACATGATTAAAAAAAGAACAAAAAATTATCCAATTGCAATGAGCCATGCTCTTAAATCTTAAACGATTATATATTTTTAGAAATCGACATAGAAGTGTGTTTGATTGTATTGTAAAAAAGACATATATTGGAGCTCAAGAGTCATTGGCATTTTTCCAAAAGATGTGATCGGTAGTAAAAACTTAAGATTTCTAATAATACAAATCAAAGAATCTCTACGGATGTTTTTTCAAAAACAATTCAAAACCGTTTCACAATTTATCTGACTCTCTCTCTCTCCCTCTCTCTCTCTCTCTCTCTCTCTCTCTCTCTCTCCCACCAAGTGTGCCAACAAATGCTAATGCCACCGAGTTCAAATACAACCGCAAAACTCCAATCTTGCTAGTTTATCTTTTTAAGACTAAGTTGTATATTATAAGGAGAGATGTGCTGCATTATATCCTCGCTAGAATTGATACATATTTTATCTCATATTTTATTGTTCTTGCATTACTATGAAAATTTCGTCAGGCTTTTCTCTCTCATGAGATTGATAGCTTCATGCATCAGCATGGAATTTATGCAGGCCTGATAGGAATGTTTTGGTGAGGTGTCCTTCATAAAGTTTTGTTTATCTATTTTATGTTTCGGTAAAGAGTCTCTTGATTTTGTATATGCTTAGTCATGTATGCACATATGCCATTTTATTTTTGTGTATATGAAGTAGTGTAATTAGCACGTACATGAATAGTCTAGCACATCTACACAACACCCCTTGTTAAGATTCTTTCTACACCTTCCCATCCTACCGTGGCAGGGAAGACGTGGTATCCTAGCGTGATTAGCTCTTTTTTTCGTTTTGGAGATTTCCGGTAGTTAGCGTTTTTGCGTTGGAAACCTGTGTAGACACGTGGTATCCTAGCGTGATTAGACGTGGTAGTTTGCGTTGGAAACCTGTGTAGACACGTAACACAGATTGAGAAAGGACCCAGCCGACTGAGTAATCTTCGCTCATTATACTGAAACAGACTGGTTGGTCACACATGTGTATACATTATTTTTGTTGCTTGCTCAAGCACCAAAACAGCGGATTGCTCATCTGCCCGTGAATTTGGTGTGACCCTTATAGTCGTCCTTTGGCCGCCGTCTTGACGAGCACACGATCATGAAGTAAACGCAGTTCCTTTTTTCTGAGAAAATCTCATATTCCAAACCGGTCAAGACAGGTCAACATGACTTGATCCAAAAAAAAAAATTTAATAGTGCTCGTAATTAAGGATCTTAGGCTTTCTTTAAATCTGGGCCCCCCCCCCCCCCCCCCCCCCCCCCCCCCCCCCCCCCCCCCCCCCCCCCCCCCCCCCCCCCCCCCCCCCCCCCCCCCCCCCCCCCCCCCCCCCCCCCCCCCCCCCCCCCCCCCCCCCCCCCCCCCCCCCCCCCCCCCCCCCCCCCCCCCCCCCCCCCCCCCCCCCCCCCCCCCCCCCCCCCCCCCCCCCCCCCCCCCCCCCCCCCCCCCCCCCCCCCCCCCCCCCCCCCCCCCCCCCCCCCCCCCCCCCCCCCCCCCCCCCCCCCCCCCCCCCCCCCCCCCCCCCCCCCCCCCCCCCCCCCCCCCCCCCCCCCCCCCCCCCCCCCCCCCCCCCCCCCCCCCCCCCCCCCCCCCCCCCCCCCCCCCCCCCCCCCCCCCCCCCCCCCCCCCCCCCCCCCCCCCCCCCCCCCCCCCCCCCCCCCCCCCCCCCCCCCCCCCCCCCCCCCCCCCCCCCCCCCCCCCCCCCCCCCCCCCCCCCCCCCCCCCCCCCCCCCCCCCCCCCCCCCCCCCCCCCCCCCCCCCCCCCCCCCCCCCCCCCCCCCCCCCCCCCCCCCCCCCCCCCCCCCCCCCCCCCCCCCCCCCCCCCCCCCCCCCCCCCCCCCCCCCCCCCCCCCCCCCCCCCCCCCCCCCCCCCCCCCCCGTCTTAAAAAGATAAACTAGCAAGATTGGAGTTTTGCGGTTGTATTTGAACTCAGTGGCATTAGCATTTGTTGGCACACTTGGTGGGAGAGAGAGAGAGAGAGAGAGAGAGAGAGAGAGAGAGACCCCCCCCCCCCCCCCCCCCCCCCCCCCCCCCCCCCCCCCCCCCCCCCCCCCATTCTTTGATTTGTATTATTAGAAATCTTAAGTTTTTACTACCGATCACATCTTTTGGAAAAATGCCAATGACTCTTGAGCTCCAATATATGTCTTTTTTACAACACAATCAAACACACTTCTATGTCGATTTCTAAAAATATATAATCGTTTAAGATTTAAGAGCATGGCTCATTGCAATTGGATAATTTTTTGTTCTTTTTTTAATCCCCCCCCCCCCCCCCCCCCCCCCCCCCCCCCCCCCCCCCCCCCCCCCCCCCCCCCCCCCCCCCCCCCCCCCCCCCCCCCCCCCCCCCCCCCCCCCCCCCCCCCCCCCCCCCCCCCCCCCCCCCCCCCCCCCCCCCCGGATGGCACTGTTCTCTGTCAGGTTGAATAAGGGCATGTACAGTGGTTGATATGACGGTCTTATCTGAAGTTCGACACGTAATCTAGAGATGGCAATGAAAAACTATGTACAATGGGTTATATCTTAGTCTAATCTCGAGTTATCAGATATCCCTAAATATGCGCGGAGAGATATTGTGCTAAGAGATCATCTCCTAATTAAGAGAAGGCAAGCCTTTTCTTCTGCTTTCTCTCTCCTCCACCTCAGCATATATCCTATTTGGGACTGCTAAGATAAAACCATTGTACATGCCCTAAAGTATCACGATCCTTCAGGATCCCACCACTGTTCAAAAATTAAATTCTAATTGCTACCGGCAAGGGCTTACAGGCTCAACTCTAATGACTTTGTCATGTACCTGCTGGAAATACTAGTAGTCCTTAATTGCGTTGCTCCCTAAACCACGATCATTGTCTCATGGACATCATAAAATAATGAGGATACACTGACACACATTCATGGTGGCCGCTTCGGTACAGATACACTAACCACCAACACGGAACAGGTCAAAAATAAATACTACATTAAGTACTTAATCAGGAAATCAAATGCTCAACTACCACCGCTCTAGACTTAGACCTGTTAGATTAATAAATCCTAGGTCTCCCTCATTTCCTTCTACGAGTACTAAAAATGCCACCAGAGGCATGTTTAAAAAAAACTGCCACCAAAAGGCTAGTCCTCAGTACCCCTCTTTTTAGGTCTCATGGGGAAAAAAAACATGACAAATGCCCCATAACATCCAAAAGAAAGTGACTTTGGGTTCCCCCCCCCCCCCCCCCCCCCCCCCCCCCCCCCCCCCCCCCCCCCCCCCCCCCCCCCCCCCCCCCCCCCCCCCCCCCCCCCCCCCCCCCCCCCCCCCCCCCCCCCCCCCCCCCCCCCCCCCCCCCCCCCCCCCCCCCCCCCCCCCCCCCCCCCCCCCCCCCCCCCCCCCCCCCCCCCCCCCCCCCCCCCCCCCCCCCCCCCCCCCCCCCCCCCCCCCCCCCCCCCCCCCCCCCCCCCCCCCCCCCCCCCCCCCCCCCCCCCCCCCCCCCCCCCCCCCCCCCCCCCCCCCCCCCCCCCCCCCCCCCCCCCCCCCCCCCCCCCCCCCCCCCCCCCCCCCCCCCCCCCCCCCCCCCCCCCCCCCCCCCCCCCCCCCCCCCCCCCCCCCCCCCCCCCCCCCCCCCCCCCCCCCCCCCCCCCCCCCCCCCCCCCCCCCCCCCCCCCCCCCCCCCCCCCCCCCCCCCCCCCCCCCCCCCCCCCCCCCCCCCCCCCCCCCCCCCCCCCCCCCCCCCCCCCCCCCCCCCCCCCCCCCCCCCCCCCCCCCCCCCCCCCCCCCCCCCCCCCCCCCCCCCCCCCCCCCCCCCCCCCCCCCCCCCCCCCCCCCCCCCCCCCCCCCCCCCCCCCCCCCCCCGTGAACTCACATTAAACTGAGGACAGAGTAAGCACAAATGGGTAACAGTGAGTGGAGGTAACACAAGCCAAGGTCTGAGGTAATAGTGAGCTGATGCAGAAGGTCTACCAAACCAATCAAAGCCCCCACGTCCTCCGAAAATAGCCGAAAATATCCAGCTGAGATTCGTGCAGTATTCACACAAGAAATCATGTAGTATAATTTATATCTGCAGCAGAGAAGGACGGTATTTAAGAGCCGCATCTCACCAAACATTAAGTGTGCCAGACCCACAGGGTTTGACAAACCACGACGCAAATCATTTCCTAAGAGCTGCAACGCAGCACACTGGCCAAAATCACATCACAGAAGACTTTCTTCACCCGGCGCTTTTAGTTTGGAAAGAGAAATATTTCAATTTCACCGCATGGACAGTTGAGGCTGCTGTTTTGCACGATGCGGTCATGTTTTTGCACGCAACAGCACCAAAAACCAGCGAATCCGGAAATGCATCGCTACAAAAATGGAACTTCAGAATTTGGTACAACATGTCTGGACCTTTTCAAAAAGGAACTAACCTGGACCTTTTCAAAATAAATCACCAACTAACCTGGGCCTTTTTAAAAAGGAAAAAAAGAGGAACTAACCTATCAGGACATTTCATGTTCAATTCCATGTCTGCAGTAGAGCATCTGTCCCTGCCTCCGCGAGTACCTCTCTGGCAAACCGAGCTTGAGGAAGAACAGCAACCGGATAGGCCCACATGCACTGAGATGTGAATTTATTCTTGGTAGATATTCGTTGAACGGCAAACAATTAAAGCAGCTCAGTGTACACGTCCTATGTTGGAGATGTATTCCGCAACTTATCTGTCAAGTATCTCACTCGTATTCATAAATGACTATATTAAGTATGGGTCTCAAAGCGCAAACGTGCTGCATGGATGTCGACCTCACTTGCCGCCACTTCCTCTCACTATGATGATAACTGATTTACTATTCCACATGGCAGCATTTACTCCATAACACAGAGCATCCAACTCGAGTAGGAGTAGCTGTGATGATGATGACCGCATATCACTTTACTTTCTTTTTAAAGGCAAATGCCCCATAGGGGCTGATTCCATTTCTCAATGCATTGGATAGTAGAAATGTTCAGACTTTGTTTTTAACAAGGGGGGGGGGGGGGGGGGGGGGGGGGGGGGGGGGGGGGGGGGGGGGGGGGGGGGGGGGGGGGGGGGGGGGGGGGGGGGGGGGGGGGGGGGGGGGGGGGGGGGGGGGGGGGGGGGGGGGGGGGGGGGGGGGGGGGGGGGGGGGGGGGGGGGGGGGGGGGGGGGGGGGGGCTAAAATGCAATTGGGTCCCTGTGCCACTGTAGGGCCGACGAAGCTTCTCGATCCCCAGCCGCTCATCCGATCCTGGGTCAGCCACCACCGGAGCATCACTTCTGACGACGTCGCCACCGCTGAAGATGATACACCCACATCACCGCTTCTTAGTATCATACATGCCGGCTACCGGAGGGGAAGAAGGATCCCTACCTTCAATCAACTGCCTCCCATTTGACAAATTCTAGACCGGGAGAAAAGGATCGGGCCGACACTGATGTTGATGAAGAATGCACACAGACGTCGAAGCACCAATAGGTCACATGTTGGCCAGATTCGAAGGCACCTTACCTCCGGAAAATGAGATCGGCAAACACCTGCGGGTATCCAGCTCTGCCATGAAGGAGAAAAAGTGAAACCGCCGGTGCCATAGCTCATCTTCTAGCCGCACTGCTGATATGAGCATCACCAAGCAGTGCCAAATTGAATGATCTAGTTGCCAATCCCCCCAGATCATCCTCAATCGGAGGGGAACCATGAACCGAGGACTCTGATTTATTGCCATCCCCTGTCATATTAGACTTACAGATAGCAGATCTCCTCCACTCATCACCCCTTTTTCCACCACCATGACAACTGCCAGAGGCGGAGCACCGAGCAAGACCACCAACTAGATCTGATCCCAAACGGGCTTATTCTTGGATCTACTAGAGATGATCCACCCTCTCACCCCCGATTCCCCACCATGAAGAACCAGGATGAGGACTGCCGCAACGAGGAACCACCAGGTGCTGCTCGCGTGTGCTGGCGACGAGCACCCTACCGGCATAACGCCAACTGCCACTAAGGCTATAAAACCAAACCTACTATGCACCGCTACATCCCATACTCTCCACCTACCTCACTTCAGATGGCTACGCCATCAGAGGAGAAGAGGAGACGAGCCGGGAAGGCGCAACTCCAAACGACTCTCAACGGAACGAGCAAACAAGTTTCATAAATGGTCAAACTTAGATATCCAATTACACAGAATTGGAGGAACTATAGAGAGCCCCCGAGTAATTTCATGAAGTTCCATGATAAACTTGTCTGGCGAGTGCCCCAAAAAAATGACCGTCACGTCATCCTCACTAGGCGACTCGGGGCAGCTAACCTTAGCACTGCCGCAAACCCTCCTCCACTTCCCTCCTCCTTCGACGTCCGGCCGGTTGGGCTCTCCCGTGATAATCCCCAAGTGCATGGATTTGTTGTTGCACTTTCCAATGTAGAGGTGGAAGTATGGAGTGTCGATATCCCAAAGGAGATAAAGGTAGGAAATCCTATTCTCTCAGGCTCTATCTGCCAATGATACATCCTTTCGTACACCAAGTGTTTGCTTTACCTAGACTCTCTAACAAAAGAAAAATTTCAAGTGCAAAAGAGGTAGTGTGCAAGATTATAAAGTGCAAGTAAATAAAAGTTAGGTGCTGTAATTTAAATTGCAACAAAGTAAAAGAGAGCGAATGTGGATGTAGTGGTGGTAGTGATTGCGAAATTGTGCCTAGGCAATTGGCTACGATACTATAACCAATAGACCTACTTGTAGTTTTATATGTGGGAGAGGCCTATGCTACCGTACTGCCCTTACTTGGACTCATACATACTTATGATTGAAACCTTAGCAAGCATCTGCAAATACTAAGAATTTATTAAGGTAAACCCAACTATATCATTAAGTTCTATGGGTCCTCTCTATCCCATGCATCATAATTTCTCTACTCCGGAACGGTAATTTCTATCACTCCGAGCTCCTTACATAGATTCATAACAACACATTACTAACCCTCAAGTGTGATCCAACATATGCGCACGCTCACATATTAGCACAAGCGGACAACACCATATCATAACATACAATTCATATCAATCATAATAGATCACTAATGCCTAAGGACAAAAGAAAACTACTTAGACATAATGGCAGTGCAACAAATCATTGGATTCATCACATTAACCTCCATGTTTATGTAGGGGATTACAGACGCTTGTGGGGGAGTGGACCACTGTATAGATGAGGGATTTGGCAATGGACATGGTCGTGAAGTCGATGAAGACAATGGCGGTGATGATGATTCCCCCGATGATGTTTCGGCGCCACTGGATGAGAGGAGGAAGGGGCCCCCTCTTTCTTCTTCCTCATTGGTCTTCCCCCTAGATGGGAGAAAGTTTTCCCCTTTGGTCCTTGGTGTTCACGGCCTTCGGAGGACAAGAGCCTCCTCCGAGATTGGATCTAACCCTCCGAGATTGGACCCAAAAAAAGGAAAATATCTCCGACTCGGAACTGCCCAAGTAGGTGGCATAAAAATTCCAGAAAAATCACATGGAGGATTTTTTAGTCTATATAGAGCCAGGGGCCCCAGGAGGTGATGGAGGTGAGGCCCAGGGGCTCCACATACCCTATTGGCATGCCCCAAGGCTTACCCGCGCCGGGTGGGGGCCCCCTCCAGGTGGGCTTCTGGTGCAGTCTCTCTTCTGGCCCAAAAACCAGCGATGTATTTTTACTTTATTTTCTTGGTCCCCAGAAATACCTTTGATTGTCATGATTGACTGCCAATTGATTATCATGTGTACTTACAACCGGTCGCTGCCAGGGACCATTACGAAATAGTGATCGAAAATGCGCGTTACGGACGGCCAGTCACTCAGCGTCAACCTCCACAAGGCCACGCACTTAATGGGTTGGTTGTAACGCTCAGGTGCCGCAAACGGTTTTTGTAATTTCCGAACGACATAATCTATAATACCTAAATAGTTGATCGCCACTATCATATTTCTCTTGACATGCAGCCTATCCACATCATCAACTCATTACGACCAATTATATTGACATGTAACACTAGTAGAAAAAGGGCCTAATGTTCAGCTCATTAGTCCCGGTTTGTAAATGAATCGGCACTAATGGTACCATTAGTCTCGGTTCGAACGGCTATGCATTAGTCCCGGTTCATTTGTGAACTATAGTCCCGGTTTGTGTCATAAACCGGGACTAAAGGGGTGGTGGCAGGCTGGCGTCAGGCCGGGGCCCCACGAGCCCCTTTAGTCCCGGTTTGTGACACAAACCGGGACTATAGGTCTACCCTTTAGTGCTGGTTCGTGTCACAAACCGGGACTAAAGGGGTCTAACCTTTAGTCCCGGTTGGAGACACAAACCGGGACTAAAGGGCAATTTTCAAACTCTACCCCCCCCCCCCACATCGCCTTTTCAGTTTTGAAAAAAAAAAATGATAAAAACTTAAAAAATTAAAATTCTTCGAGATGTAGTTATGTTACTACATCTACTAGTTAGGTAAATTTTAAAAACATAAATTTCGACATATTTTGCAAAAAACTGTTATGAAAAAGTAAAACGATTATATCTTTTGCATACGATGTCGAAAAAAATCGTATAATATATCAAAATGTACAGCACGAAAATCTATATGCAAATTAATTCACACTAAAAGGTATAGCATGCTTGATTGTCAATACATGGTCAACTTTTTTCTATACAACTTTTTCCTATGCAACTTTTTTCTATAAGTATAAAAAACTAAAAAACAGAAAATCTATGCAAATTCCACCGTTCATCTGCATCTACTTATATACATACATACATTGTATAAAAAAACTAGTGAAAAAAACTAAAACATACATACATATAGTGAAAAAATAATCACCTAAAACATCTAAACTAATTAATTTCTATACATACATATATACTAATATACTAATTAATTCCTCAAATGTCAAAATTCCTCAACTTTTTTCTATACATGCATATATACTAATATACCAACATGTATAGTGAAAAAATTTCTGCAGATACATATATGCTAAATAATCATCTAAAACAACTAAAACATCTAAATAAAACATCAAACATTCATGCATACATGTATAAAAAAACTAGTGAAAAAAAGTTAAAATTCCTCAAATGTCAAAATTCCTCAAAATTTCTATACATACATTATACCAACTTTGTGTGTGTGTGTGTGTGTGTGTGTGCGCACGCGCGTGTGTGCACCTGCGGCGGCGCGGCGGCTTCGGTTGGAGGGAGGAGTGGGGGGAGAGGGGCTCACAGCGCGGGCGAGATCGAAGCGACGGCGACGGCGAGGCGCGGGCGAGGTCGAGGAGGAGATCGAGGGGGGCGGCGTCGGATCAAAAAGGAGGTGCGGCGGCGTCGGCGACGACAAGGACGGGCTCGGGGGCAGCCTGGCGGCATCGATCGGCGCGGGCGGAGGCGCGGGCGACAGCGGCAGCCTGGCGGCGTCTGTTCGGCGTCGATGAAGAATGGGGAACGAAAATTTCGTAAGTGCTGCTTATATAGGAGGCACCTTTAGTCCCGGTTGGAGCCACCAACCGGGACTAAAGGGTGAATTTTGGCCAGGCCAAGCGGCGGGAAGCCAGCCCTTTAGTCGCGGTTGGTGGCTCCAACCGCGACTAAAGGGGGGCCTTTAGTCGCGGTTGGAGCCACCAACCGCGACAAAAGACTGGTGCTCGCGCAAGCGCGGTGCAGGAAGTTTAGTCCCACCTCGCCCAGCGAAGGGCAGCCGCACTGGTTTATAAGCCCCGCCGCGGCTGCTCCTTCAAGCTCCTCTCTAAAGCAGGCCTTCTAGGCCTACCGCACCTGCGCTGCCCTGTGGGGCCTACTGGGCTTGGCGGGCCTGCATCCTGGCCCAACTAGGGGTTGGGTTTCTAGTCGTATGCAGGCCGTGGTGGCCCAGTTGGCGGGCTTTTTTTTAATTTATTTATTTTTCATTTTTTTTGTTTTCTACTTTCTTTATTTTCTTTTGTTTCTGAGTTGTTTTTTGCTTTATTTAGAGTTTCTTTGTGAATCTTTTTGCTTTAGGTAAAATAAATTATAAAATTTCTGTTAGTGTCAGTAGTTTTCAAATTTGAATAGTTTAAATTTGAATTATTAGAAATTTGTGTGAATCACTAGTTTGTGAATAACTTTACTTTAAAAATAGATTTTTCAGTGATTCTTTTTTTTGCTGTTTAATATTAGTGTATTAATCATTATATTCAATTTGGTAATTCTTAGATTATTAAAAAAATGAAATGTCTTTGTAACAGATGAGTTTTCGTCCGAAACCCTGATACTTCGAAAGAGATTGTCCATTTTGTATACGAAGTGCATCCAGTTTTTGCCGTAACCCTCTCAACTTTTTAGCTCATGCTATGTGGGTGAAATGATGATACCATGCCAACTTTCAACCTTTCAGAGTTCATTTGTAGTGCTTTTCAATTTAAGGGTCATTTAGCTCAAAAAAATCAGTAAATACATGAAAAATAGCAAATGAAGTCAGAAATGGTTGAAAATTAATGATGTGGCTTGGAATGGTGCATACTGAACGCACAAAAATTCTAGAGTTGAAATAAATTTTAAAAAATGAAATGCCTTTGTAACAGATGAATTTTCGTCCAAAACCCTGGTACTTCAAAAGAGATTGTCCATTTTGTACATGAAGTGTATCCAATTTTTGCCATAACCCTCTCAACTTTTTAGCACATGGTACGTGGGTGAAATAATGATAACATGCCAATTTTTAACCTTTTCAGAGTTCATTTTGTAGTGCTTTTCAATTCCAGGGTCATTTAGCTCAAAAAGATAAGTAAATGCATGAAAAATAGCAAATGAAGTCAGAAAGGGTTGAAAATTGATGACGTGGCTTTGAATGGTGCGTACTCAACGCACAAAAAGTCTGGAGTTGAAATAAGTTTAAAAAAATGAAATGCCTTTGTAACAGATGAGTTTTCGTCCGAAACCCTGATATTTTGAAAGAGATTGTCCATTTTGTACATGAAGTGCATCCAGTTTTTGCCGTAACCCTCAAATTTTTAGCGCATGGTACGTGGGTCAAATAATGATACCATGCCAACTTTCAACATTTTCAGAGTTCATTTCGTAGTGCTTTTCAATTTCAGGGTCATTTAGCTAAAAAAATCAGTAAATGCATGAAAAATAGCAAATGAAGTCAGAAAGGGTTGAAAATTGATGACATGGCTTTGAATGATGCATACTGAACGCACAAAAAGTCTGGAGTTGAAATAGCCAGACATGAAACCAGACTCAAACAGGTGGATGTGAATGGTTCTTACAGTCAGCACATGGACAACACATAAAACCATCCGCCCGCATCAGTGACATCTCAAAGCAAGGTGCATTCCTCAAGCAAGATGATATCATTTCTTTGTGTGGTTGTGTCATCTGAACGCAAGATGCATCATGAAGCAAAATAAGTCATTGCTTTGAACATTCTGGTTATCCTGTAGCAACGCTATCATCTGCACTTTATTATTAAGTGTGTAAAGCCCGATCCTTTTGATACTACAAGCACCTCTCACATATCTATTTTTTTGGAGGGGGCACTCTCACAGTTCTAATTGACCTGCAGTGGTCTAGCTGCCAAAAATCTTGGAGAACCACCATGAAAGAAAGAAAAGAA
>JAAAWM010008251.1:0-12818 GCA_036873465.1 Thinopyrum obtusiflorum
TAATCAAGCAGGACGTAGGGCTTTACCTCCATCAAGAGAGCCCGAACCTGGGTAAAACATCGTGTCCCCTGCCTCCTGTTACCATCCGCCTTAGACACACAGTTCGGGACCCCCTACCCGAGATTCTCCGGTTTTGACACCGACATTGGTGCTTTCATTGAGAGTTCCTCTGTGTCGTCATCATTGGGCTTGATGGCTCCTTCGATCATCGATAGTGATGCAGTCTAGGGTGAGACTTTTCTCCCTGGACAGATCTTTGTATCTGGCGGCTCCACACTGCGGGCCAACTCGCGTGGCCATCTGGAGCAGATCGAGAGCTACGCCCCTGGCTATCAGGTCAGATTTGGAAACTTGAACTACACAACTGACATCCATGGAGACTTGATCTTCGACGGATTCGAGCCCTTCTTGAGTGCACCACACGGTCACGATGAGCATGACTTAGCTCCACCATCAGACAGTGTTCGAGAGATCGCACTGGGGACCGCTCCGACCCTCAAATCGGGGGGGGGGCCTCGACAAAAACCCAGCCATAGAGCAGGACGAGCCGGGTGAGCGGTTGGATGTCACCTCGGGGGCTGTAATCTCAAAAGCGTTCGAGCCAAACGCCAGCCCCACACTCTGCACGGCCCGTGACTCCAAGGAGCCGGATTCCTCTCCGAACTCCGAACCCCTCGCGCCCTGCCGATCGAACTCGATTGGGCGCCAATAATGGAGTTCACCACCGCGGACATCTTTCAGCACTCGCCCTTCAGCGACATCCTGAATTCTCTAAAGTCTCTCTCTTTATCAGGAGAACCCTGGCCGGATTACGGTCAACGAGGATGGGATACGGACGATGAATAAATTCAAAGCCCACCCACCACCCACTTGGTAGCCACTATCGACAATTTAAATGACGTGCTCAACTGCGACTCCAGAGACATCGACAGCATGGATGACGATGTAGGAGATACCAACGAACCAACGCCCATAGGGCATTGGACAACCACCTCATCCCATGATGTGTACATGGTGGACACCCCTGGGGGGGGGGGGGGGGGGGGGGGGGGGGGGGGGGGGGGGGGGGGGGGGGGGGGGGGGGGGGGGGGGGGGGGGGGGGGGGGGGGGGGGGGGGGGGGGGGGGGGGGGGGGGGGGGGGGGGGGGGGGGGGGGGGGGGGGGGGGGGGGGGGGGGGGGGGGGGGGGGGGGGGGGGGGGGGGGGGGGGGGGGGGGGGGGGGGGGGGGGGGGGGGGGGGGGGGGGGGGGGGGGGGGGGGGGGGGGGGGGGGGGGGGGGGGGGGGGGGGGGGGGGGGGGGGGGGGGGGGGGGGGGGGGGGGGGGGGGGGGGGGGGGGGGGGGGGGGGGGGGGGGGGGGGGGGGGGGGGGGGGGGGGGGGGGGGGGGGGGGGGGGGGGGGGGGGGGGGGGGGGGGGGGGGGGGGGGGGGGGGGGGCCTGAAGAAAAAGCAGCATCAGCTTCAAGCTGATCAAGATCTGCTACCAGATAGATGGACCGAGGTCCTGGCAGCCGAGGAATACGAACTCGAGCGCCCAACCAAAAGTTACCCAAAGCGCAGGTTGCTACCCCAACTTGAGGAGAAAGCATCAAAGCCTACACTACCAGCGTATGATGCGGCTGACCGGCCACCTCGTGGCCGAGACAAAGCGGCGTATCAGCCCGAAGTCCAGCCCACACCCCGTCGCCAGTCAAACAAAAACACCAAGGCCCGGGGCTACACGCAGGACCTGCGAGACATATTGGAAAACAAAGCAGGACATACAAGATCGATCTACGGATCACGGGGGCGCGCCCCAACGCGTGACGATGACCGTCACGCCGGATATACTAAAAGCAAATCTGGCCGGGCCGAATACAGCAGACCAGACTCGTATGAACTGCGTTGTGATATAGCCCGACACAGAGGCGCCGCACAGCCCCTATGCTTCACCGATGAAGTAATGGATCACGAATTCCCAGAAGGGTTTAAACCCGTAAACATTGAATCATATGATGGTACAACAGACCCCGCGGTATGGATTGAAGATTTCCTCCTCCACATTCACATGGCCCGCGGTGATGATCTACATGCCATCAAGTACCTCCCACTAAAACTCAAAGGGCCGGCTCGGCATTGGCTGAATAGCCTGCCGGCAAACTCCATTGGCAGTTGGGAGAACTTGGAAGACGCATTCCTTGACAACTTCTAGGGCACTTATGTGCGACCACCGGATGCTGATGACTTGAGTCACATAACTCAACAGCCCGGGGAGTCAGCCAGGAAATTCTGGACTCAGTTCCTAACTAAAAAGAACCAAATTGTCCACTGTCCGGATGCTGAGGCCTTAGCAGCATTTAAGCATAACATCCGCGACGAGTGGCTTGCTCGACACCTCGGCCAAGAGAAGCCGAAGTCCATGGCAGCCCTCACGACACTCATGACCCACTTTTGTGCGGGCGAGGACAGCTGGCTGGCTCGAAGCAACAAGACATCAAGAAATCCTGGCAATTCAGATGCCAGAGATAGCAACGGCAAGCCACGTCGCAACAGACACAAGCGTCGCAACAACGGCGACAACACCGAAGACACGGCAGTCAATGCCGGATTCAGTGGCTCTAAGTCTAGTCAGCGGAAAAAGCCGTTCAAAAGAAGCAATCCGGGCCCGTCTAGTTTGGACTGCATACTCGATCGCTCGTGTCAAATTCACGGCACCCCCGATAAACCAGCCAACCACACCAACAGAGAATGCTGGGTGTTCAAACAGGCCGGCAAGTTGAATGCCGAAAACAAGGAAAAGGGGCTGCATAGCGACGACGAGGAGGAGCCCTGGCCGCCGAACACAGGAGGACAGAAGAAATTTCCTCCCCAAGTGAAAACGGTGAACATGATATACGCAACCCCATATTCCCAAGCGGGAACGGAAGCATGCACTAAGGGACGTCTATGCGATGGAGCCAGTCGCCCCAAAGTTCAACCCATGGTCTTCTTGTCCGATCACTTTCAATCACAGGGACCACCCTACCAGCATCTGTCATGGCGGTTCTGCCGCATTGGTCCTTGACCCCATCATTGACGGATTTCACCTCACTCGAGTCCTTATGGACGGTGGCAGTAGCCTGAACCTGCTCTATCAGGATACAGTGGGAAAAATGGGTATCGACCCCTCGAGGATCAAACCCACGAAAACCACCTTTAAAGGAATCATACCAGGTGTAGAGGCCTGCTGCACGGGCTCAATCACACTGGAAGTGGTCTTCGGATCTCCGGACAACTTCCAAAGCGAGGAGTTAATCTTGGATATCGTCCCCTTCCGCAGTGGCTATCACGCACTACTCGAACGAACCGCATTTGCCAGATTCAATGCGGTACTGCATTATGCATACCTCAAGCTCAAAATGCCAGGGCCTCGCGGGGTTATAACAGTTAATGGAAACACAGAGCACTCACTCCGTACGGAGGAGCACACTGCGGCCCTTGCAGCAGAAGTACAAAGCAGCCTTCTGAGGCAAACCGCCAATTCGGCGATAAAGCCCCCGGGGGGGGGGGGGGGGGGGGGGGGGGGGGGGGGGGGGGGGGGGGGGGGGGGGGGGGGGGGGGGGGGGGGGGGGGGGGGGGGGGGGGGGGGGGGGGGGGGGGGGGGGGGGGGGGGGGGGGGGGGGGGGGGGGGGGGGGGGGGGGGGGGGGGGGGGGGGGGGGGGGGGGGGGGGGGGGGGGGGGGGGGGGGGGGGGGGGGGGGGGGGGGGGGGGGGGGGGGGGGGGGGGGGGGGGGGGGGGGGGGGGGGGGGGGGGGGGGGGGGGGGGGGGGGGGGGGGGGGGGGGGGGGGGGGGGGGGGGGGGGGGGGGGGGGGGGGGGGGGGGGGGGGGGGGGGGGGGGGGGGGGGGGGGGGGGGGGGGGGGGGGGGGGGGGGGGGGGGGGGGGGGGGGGGGGGGGGGGGGGGGGGGGGGGGGGGGGGGGGGGGGGGGGGGGGGGGGGGGGGGGGGGGGGGGGGGGGGGGGGGGGGGGGGGGGGGGGGGGGGGGGGGGGGGGGGGGGGGGGGGGGGGGGGGGGGGGGGGGGGGGGGGGGGGGGGGGGGGGGGGGGGGGGGGGGGGGGGGGGGGGGGGGGGGGGGGGGGGGGGGGGGGGGGGGGGGGGGGGGGGGGGGGGGGGGGGGGGGGGGGGGGGGGGGGGGGGGGGGGGGGGGGGGGGGGGGGGGGGGGGGGGGGGGGGGGGGGGGGGGGGGGGGGGGGGGGGGGGGGGGGGGGGGGGGGGGGGGGGGGGGGGGGGGGGGGGGGGGGGGGGGGGGGGGGGGGGGGGGGGGGGGGGGGGGGGGGGGGGGGGGGGGGGGGGGGGGGGGGGGGGGGGGGGGGGGGGGGGGGGGGGGGGGGGGGGGGGGGGGGGGGGGGGGGGGGGGGGGGGGGGGGGGGGGGGGGGGGGGGGGGGGGGGGGGGGGGGGGGGGGGGGGGGGGGGGGGGGGGGGGGGGGGGGGGGGGGGGGGGGGGGGGGGGGGGGGGGGGGGGGGGGGGGGGGGGGGGGGGGGGGGGGGGGGGGGGGGGGGGGGGGGGGGGGGGGGGGGGGGGGGGGGGGGGGGGGGGGGGGGGGGGGGGGGGGGGGGGGGGGGGGGGGGGGGGGGGGGGGGGGGGGGGGGGGGGGGGGGGGGGGGGGGGGGGGGGGGGGGGGGGGGGGGGGGGGGGGGGGGGGGGGGGGGGGGGGGGGGGGGGGGGGGGGGGGGGGGGGGGGGGGGGGGGGGGGGGGGGGGGGGGGGGGGGGGGGGGGGGGGGGGGGGGGGGGGGGGGGGGGGGGGGGGGGGGGGGGGGGGGGGGGGGGGGGGGGGGGGGGGGGGGGGGGGGGGGGGGGGGGGGGGGGGGGGGGGGGGGGGGGGGGGGGGGGGGGGGGGGGGGGGGGGGGGGGGGGGGGGGGGGGGGGGGGGGGGGGGGGGGGGGGGGGGGGGGGGGGGGGGGGGGGGGGGGGGGGGGGGGGGGGGGGGGGGGGGGGGGGGGGGGGGGGGGGGGGGGGGGGGGGGGGGGGGGGGGGGGGGGGGGGGGGGGGGGGGGGGGGGGGGGGGGGGGGGGGGGGGGGGGGGGGGGGGGGGGGGGGGGGGGGGGGGGGGGGGGGGGGGGGGGGGGGGGGGGGGGGGGGGGGGGGGGGGGGGGGGGGGGGGGGGGGGGGGGGGGGGGGGGGGGGGGGGGGGGGGGGGGGGGGGGGGGGGGGGGGGGGGGGGGGGGGGGGGGGGGGGGGGGGGGGGGGGGGGGGGGGGGGGGGGGGGGGGGGGGGGGGGGGGGGGGGGGGGGGGGGGGGGGGGGGGGGGGGGGGGGGGGGGGGGGGGGGGGGGGGGGGGGGGGGGGGGGGGGGGGGGGGGGGGGGGGGGGGGGGGGGGGGGGGGGGGGGGGGGGGGGGGGGGGGGGGGGGGGGGGGGGGGGGGGGGGGGGGGGGGGGGGGGGGGGGGGGGGGGGGGGGGGGGGGGGGGGGGGGGGGGGGGGGGGGGGGGGGGGGGGGGGGGGGGGGGGGGGGGGGGGGGGGGGGGGGGGGGGGGGGGGGGGGGGGGGGGGGGGGGGGGGGGGGGGGGGGGGGGGGGGGGGGGGGGGGGGGGGGGGGGGGGGGGGGGGGGGGGGGGGGGGGGGGGGGGGGGGGGGGGGGGGGGGGGGGGGGGGGGGGGGGGGGGGGGGGGGGGGGGGGGGGGGGGGGGGGGGGGGGGGGGGGGGGGGGGGGGGGGGGGGGGGGGGGGGGGGGGGGGGGGGGGGGGGGGGGGGGGGGGGGGGGGGGGGGGGGGGGGGGGGGGGGGGGGGGGGGGGGGGGGGGGGGGGGGGGGGGGGGGGGGGGGGGGGGGGGGGGGGGGGGGGGGGGGGGGGGGGGGGGGGGGGGGGGGGGGGGGGGGGGGGGGGGGGGGGGGGGGGGGGGGGGGGGGGGGGGGGGGGGGGGGGGGGGGGGGGGGGGGGGGGGGGGGGGGGGGGGGGGGGGGGGGGGGGGGGGGGGGGGGGGGGGGGGGGGGGGGGGGGGGGGGGGGGGGGGGGGGGGGGGGGGGGGGGGGGGGGGGGGGGGGGGGCCTAAACAAATTGTTTATTTTTCCTAATTTTGGTAGAATTCTTCAAGTATCATAATTATGGTGAATGTTCAGATTATTACAGACTGTTCTGTTTTAGACAGATTCTGTTTTTGATGCATAGTTTCCTTGTTTTGATGAAACTATCGATTCATATCAGTGGATTAAGCCATGAAAAAGTTATATTACAGTAGACACAATGCAAAAACAAAATATGAATTGTTTTGCAACAGTACTTAGAATAGTGATTTGCTTTATTATACTAATGGATCTTACCGAGTTTTCTGTTGAAGTTTTGTGTGGATGAAGTGTTCGATGATCGAGAATGTCTCGATGTGAGAAGAAGGAAGAGAGGCAAGAGCTCAAGCTTGGGTGTCGGTGGGAACGACACCTATGGGATCGCAAGAATCCCTACTATGGTTGCGGGGCACGGGGTCGTGAGAAGAGCGGATCAAACAGATAGCACACGGTTCGTTTATCCAGGTTCGGGCCGCGAGGATGCGTAAAACCCTACTCCTGCTTTGGTGGATTGTATATCTGTGTTCTTGAGCTAGCTATGGGGCGTGAGGAGCTCCAAAAAGCCGAATCCTCCTCCTGGTCACCTCGGGCCTCCTTTTATAGGAAAAGGGGTTGCCACAGTGGCACACAGGAGGTGGAAAGGGAACAGTGATGTGAGGTTATCCCTCGCATTACATGACAAGGCGCATTTAATGCGTCTTGCCCAGGTGTCCTTGCTTTATCAGGGACGGGGGAGAGCCCTGTCTCGTCCGTCGCCGCTCCCTCTCGCGTCGACACGCGCCCTGGCCAGCGGCGCCCGTGGTGCCATGTAGGCAGGCAGGCAGCTGAGGTGGTGCAGTGGTGGGTCTCCACGAAGATCTGCATGCCTCCACGCAGGTGCCTGCCCAGCTGGTTGGGTCGGCAGCTGCATGCGAACGGCGGTGGAGGTTTGACTGGCGCGGGCCTGATGGTGGCCCAACGGGTGTTCTTGGTAGGGGCCTTGCCGGGGCCCCGGCAAGGGCCTTGCCGTGGCGCCTGCTGTCATCCCCGACAAGGCTCTTGCCGGGGGCCTTGTGGTCCTCCTTGGCTGGGATCCCGCCAAGGATCATCACCTTCTGAAGGGTGTATCTGATCTTGAATGTCTTCACAAAGATCTGCATGCCACCATGGGGATGTCTCTCGAATCCTTTCCCCATGGGGGCAGTGGACTCAAGGGTGACTCACTCCGTAGGTGTGGGGCGAGCTGCCACGGCAAAGGTCTTGCCGGGTTTGCTAAAACCGCCTCCCGGCAAGGATCTTGCCGGGGGGGTCCGTTTCGTCCCCTTTGCTCTTTGTGGTCTTGGTCTTGGCGTTGTTCTGCTTCTCCTGAGCTTCGGCCTTACTTTGGCTCACCTCCCTTGCCTTGCTCAGTGTGGTGGTGCCCGTGGCTCAGACTGCCCATGCACAGTTATAGGGGTACAAAAAGCATACCCCTCTTTTTGTACACCGACATTGGGGATGCCCGAGGCACCCCAAGTAAATATTCAAGGAGACTCAAGAGTCTAAGCATGGGGATGCTGGGGAGGAATCCCCTCTTTCTTCAATAAATATCGGTATGTTTTCAGATTCGTTTCGTTCATGCGATATGTGCTATCTTGGAGCGTCTTTTGCTTTAGTTTTCTTCTTCTTTTTCTTTTATGAACCATGCTGGTATGAGATGGTCCTTGGTTGATTTATAGAATGCTCATTGCACTGGGGGGGGGGGGGGGGGGGGGGGGGGGGGGGGGGGGGGGGGGGGGGGGGGGGGGGGGGGGGGGGGGGGGGGGGGGGGGGGGGGGGGGGGGGGGGGGGGGGGGGGGGGGGGGGGGGGGGGGGGGGGGGGGGGGGGGGGGGGGGGGGGGGGGGGGGGGGGGGGGGGGGGGGGGGGGGGGGGGGGGGGGGGGGGGGGGGGGGGGGGGGGGGGGGGGGGGGGGGGGGGGGGGGGGGGGGGGGGGGGGGGGGGGGGGGGGGGGGGGGGGGGGGGGGGGGGGGGGGGGGGGGGGGGGGGGGGGGGGGGGGGGGGGGGGGGGGGGGGGGGGGGGGGGGGGGGGGGGGGGGGGGGGGGGGGGGGGGGGGGGGGGGGGGGGGGGGGGGGGGGGGGGGGGGGGGGGGGGGGGGGGGGGGGGGGGGGGGGGGGGGGGGGGGGGGGGGGGGGGGGGGGGGGGGGGGGGGGGGGGGGGGGGGGGGGGGGGGGGGGGGGGGGGGGGGGGGGGGGGGGGGGGGGGGGGGGGGGGGGGGGGGGGGGGGGGGGGGGGGGGGGGGGGGGGGGGGGGGGGGGGGGGGGGGGGGGGGGGGGGGGGGGGGGGGGGGGGGGGGGGGGGGGGGGGGGGGGGGGGGGGGGGGGGGGGGGGGGGGGGGGGGGGGGGGGGGGGGGGGGGGGGGGGGGGGGGGGGGGGGGGGGGGGGGGGGGGGGGGGGGGGGGGGGGGGGGGGGGGGGGGGGGGGGGGGGGGGGGGGGGGGGGGGGGGGGGGGGGGGGGGGGGGGGGGGGGGGGGGGGGGGGGGGGGGGGGGGGGGGGGGGGGGGGGGGGGGGGGGGGGGGGGGGGGGGGGGGGGGGGGGGGGGGGGGGGGGGGGGGGGGGGGGGGGGGGGGGGGGGGGGGGGGGGGGGGGGGGGGGGGGGGGGGGGGGGGGGGGGGGGGGGGGGGGGGGGGGGGGGGGGGGGGGGGGGGGGGGGGGGGGGGGGGGGGGGGGGGGGGGGGGGGGGGGGGGGGGGGGGGGGGGGGGGGGGGGGGGGGGGGGGGGGGGGGGGGGGGGGGGGGGGGGGGGGGGGGGGGGGGGGGGGGGGGGGGGGGGGGGGGGGGGGGGGGGGGGGGGGGGGGGGGGGGGGGGGGGGGGGGGGGGGGGGGGGGGGGGGGGGGGGGGGGGGGGGGGGGGGGGGGGGGGGGGGGGGGGGGGGGGGGGGGGGGGGGGGGGGGGGGGGGGGGGGGGGGGGGGGGGGGGGGGGGGGGGGGGGGGGGGGGGGGGGGGGGGGGGGGGGGGGGGGGGGGGGGGGGGGGGGGGGGGGGGGGGGGGGGGGGGGGGGGGGGGGGGGGGGGGGGGGGGGGGGGGGGGGGGGGGGGGGGGGGGGGGGGGGGGGGGGGGGGGGGGGGGGGGGGGGGGGGGGGGGGGGGGGGGGGGGGGGGGGGGGGGGGGGGGGGGGGGGGGGGGGGGGGGGGGGGGGGGGGGGGGGGGGGGGGGGGGGGGGGGGGGGGGGGGGGGGGGGGGGGGGGGGGGGGGGGGGGGGGGGGGGGGGGGGGGGGGGGGGGGGGGGGGGGGGGGGGGGGGGGGGGGGGGGGGGGGGGGGGGGGGGGGGGGGGGGGGGGGGGGGGGGGGGGGGGGGGGGGGGGGGGGGGGGGGGGGGGGGGGGGGGGGGGGGGGGGGGGGGGGGGGGGGGGGGGGGGGGGGGGGGGGGGGGGGGGGGGGGGGGGGGGGGGGGGGGGGGGGGGGGGGGGGGGGGGGGGGGGGGGGGGGGGGGGGGGGGGGGGGGGGGGGGGGGGGGGGGGGGGGGGGGGGGGGGGGGGGGGGGGGGGGGGGGGGGGGGGGGGGGGGGGGGGGGGGGGGGGGGGGGGGGGGGGGGGGGGGGGGGGGGGGGGGGGGGGGGGGGGGGGGGGGGGGGGGGGGGGGGGGGGGGGGGGGGGGGGGGGGGGGGGGGGGGGGGGGGGGGGGGGGGGGGGGGGGGGGGGGGGGGGGGGGGGGGGGGGGGGGGGGGGGGGGGGGGGGGGGGGGGGGGGGGGGGGGGGGGGGGGGGGGGGGGGGGGGGGGGGGGGGGGGGGGGGGGGGGGGGGGGGGGGGGGGGGGGGGGGGGGGGGGGGGGGGGGGGGGGGGGGGGGGGGGGGGGGGGGGGGGGGGGGGGGGGGGGGGGGGGGGGGGGGGGGGGGGGGGGGGGGGGGGGGGGGGGGGGGGGGGGGGGGGGGGGGGGGGGGGGGGGGGGGGGGGGGGGGGGGGGGGGGGGGGGGGGGGGGGGGGGGGGGGGGGGGGGGGGGGGGGGGGGGGGGGGGGGGGGGGGGGGGGGGGGGGGGGGGGGGGGGGGGGGGGGGGGGGGGGGGGGGGGGGGGGGGGGGGGGGGGGGGGGGGGGGGGGGGGGGGGGGGGGGGGGGGGGGGGGGGGGGGGGGGGGGGGGGGGGGGGGGGGGGGGGGGGGGGGGGGGGGGGGGGGGGGGGGGGGGGGGGGGGGGGGGGGGGGGGGGGGGGGGGGGGGGGGGGGGGGGGGGGGGGGGGGGGGGGGGGGGGGGGGGGGGGGGGGGGGGGGGGGGGGGGGGGGGGGGGGGGGGGGGGGGGGGGGGGGGGGGGGGGGGGGGGGGGGGGGGGGGGGGGGGGGGGGGGGGGGGGGGGGGGGGGGGGGGGGGGGGGGGGGGGGGGGGGGGGGGGGGGGGGGGGGGGGGGGGGGGGGGGGGGGGGGGGGGGGGGGGGGGGGGGGGGGGGGGGGGGGGGGGGGGGGGGGGGGGGGGGGGGGGGGGGGGGGGGGGGGGGGGGGGGGGGGGGGGGGGGGGGGGGGGGGGGGGGGGGGGGGGGGGGGGGGGGGGGGGGGGGGGGGGGGGGGGGGGGGGGGGGGGGGGGGGGGGGGGGGGGGGGGGGGGGGGGGGGGGGGGGGGGGGGGGGGGGGGGGGGGGGGGGGGGGGGGGGGGGGGGGGGGGGGGGGGGGGGGGGGGGGGGGGGGGGGGGGGGGGGGGGGGGGGGGGGGGGGGGGGGGGGGGGGGGGGGGGGGGGGGAAGATTTTCGTTCGGCCCAAAATGTCACGGATGTGTCTTTTTTTTGTAGTGCTTGCCAGAATGCCTTGCCGGCAAGGGCCCTTGACCCTATGTGGGAGCCACACATTCCTCCATGTATCTCTGCCAACAGCTCCAGTCCGTCCTCTCGAGGAATGCACTTCAGCCTGACTCTGTTTGGCCTCCTTCTGTACAGGGTATCATCCACAAATTGGTACATATTGGACCGACGGGCCACTTTCTCTGCTTCTTCCTGCTCCTTGGGGAGTTCTCCTGTTTGGAGCAAACGGACGGTGGGCTGCGCCCATGCCGGAGCCTGGGGCTTGACGGCAAGGACCAAAGGCACATCTTCGGCCGCAGGGGCAGCTGCCTCTACGGTCAGGGCATGGGGCCCCGTCGGAGGTAGTTGCCCCTCGGCAAGCTTGGGGTACCCGGCAACCTCCTTGCCGGCGGCTCCTGGGAGCTCGGTGGGAAGGTACTTGCTGGGTCTTGTCTTCCTTCACTTGTTCTGCCCCGCTGATGGCTCTAAGGATGGTTGTATTAACTAAAGTACAAAGGTACCTAGTTCCACAGGCAACTTGAGGGCAACGCATTTTGACAGGTCGTTGGCAATGCTGTTCTCCGCTCGGGGAACATGTTCTGCCTGTAGGCCATCGAAACATTCTTCCAACTTCCTCACTTCATTCACGTAGGCCTCCATCGATGGGCTCTGGTAATCCTTGTTGACTTGCTTGACGACGAGCTGCGAATCGCCCCTAATGATGAGCTTCTTGATTCCGAGGTCTGCCGCGATCCTGAGACCGGCAAGCAACCCCTCGTACTCCTACGTATTGTTCGTTGATTTTTCCCGGGGGAAGTGCATCTGGATTACGTACTTGAGGTGCTCTCCAGTGGGTGCGACGAGTAGCACGCCAGCACCAGCACCTTGAAGTGAGAAAGCTCCATCAAAATACATAATCCACTCACTGCTCGTCTCCTTGCCGGGAAGGGCGGTCTCTTGAATCTCCTCGTCGGGCGTCGCGGTCCACTCTGCTATGAACTCTGCCAAAGCTCGGCTCTTGATCGTTGAAGTACTTTCAAACCTGAGGCCAAAGCTCGACAGCTCCAATGCCGACTCCACAATCCTCCCTGTCGCATCTGGGTTGTGCAAAATCCATTGCAAAGGGAGGCGGGTGACGACGTTGATCTCGTGCGCTTGGAAATAGTGGCGCAGCTTTCTCGAGGCCATGAGGAGGCCGAAAAGCAGCTTCTGCATTCCAGAATACCTTGACCTAGCCCCCTGCAAGAGGGAACTGACAAAATACACTGGGTGCTGCACCATCTTCTTCTTCTGTCCTACTTCGCCCATCCGATCAGGCTCTGCCTCGCCGGGTTCGGGCCTTGCCGGGGGTTCTGGTTTGCCGGCGTCAGGCTCTGCCGGGGAAGACCCCAGCCCGCCATCCAACGGCTCTGCTGCAACTGTTGCTTCTCCCTTAGGTTCCCTCTGCGCCACCAGCGCAGCACTGACCACTTGATTCGTTGCTGCTAAGTACAGCAACAACGACTCTCGTGGTTTAGGCGCGACTAGTATTGGCGTGGAGGAGAGGTACCTCTTCAAATCTTGCAGTGCTGCCTCTGCCTCTGGAGTCCATTTTACTGGACCCACCTTTTCAAAACTTTGAAAAAGGGGAGGGCGCGCTCAGCAGATTTGGAGATGAACGTACTCAGGGCAGCAACACAGCCGGCGAGCCTACGGACGTCTTTGACCCGTTTCGGCGCCTCAATCTGCTCAATCGCTTTGATCTTGTCGGGATTTGCTTCGATTCTGCGTTGAGACACAAAGAACCCGAGAAGTTTGCCGGAGGGGACACCGAACACGCACTTCTCTGGGTTGAGCTTGAGGTTGATCTTGCACAGGTTTGCGAATGTTTCTTCCAAATCTTGCACGAGCGTGGCCCTGTCCTTGGTTTTGACCACTATGTCATCCATATAAGCTTCCATATTTCTATGTAGCTGGGGCTCAAAACAAATCTGGACGGCTCGGGCAAACGTCGAACTAGTGCTCTTCAACCCGAAAGGCATTCGTACAAAACAGTATGTACCACATGGGGTGATGAACGTGGTCTTCTCTTCATCTTCCTTCATC
>JAAAWM010008252.1:0-12819 GCA_036873465.1 Thinopyrum obtusiflorum
TCCCGCGCAACCTCGCAGGTTCCCGCGCAAGCTTCCCACCCGACTCGGTTAAATCACCCAAAATCCCAATGCTTACCGTGTTGGGGAACGTAGCAGAAATTCAAAATTTTCTACGCAACACCAAGATCAATCTATGGAGTAATCTAGCAACGAGGGAAGGAGAGTGCATCTACATACCCTTGTAGATCGCTAAGCGGAAGCGTTCAAGTGAACGGGGTTGATGGAGTCGTACTCGCCGTGATCCAAATCACCGATGATCCTAGTGCCGAACGGACGGCACCTCCGTGTTCAACACACATGCAGCCCGGTGACGTCTCCCACGCCTTGATCCAGCAAGGGGAGAAGGAGAGGTTGGGGAAGACTCCGTCCAGCAGCAGCACGACGGCATGGTGGTGGTGGAGGAGCGTGGCAATCCTGCAGGGCTTCGCCAAGCACCGCGGGAGAGGAGGAAGGAGATGTTGGAGGGGGAAGGGCTGCGCCTTGGAGAGATAAACTCATGTGTTGGGCAGCCCCTAGACCTCAACTATATATAGGGGGAGGGGAGGTGCTGCGCCCCCTCTAGGGTTCCCTCCCTAGGGGGTGGCGGCAGCCCTAGATCTCATCTAGGTGGCGGCCACAAGGGGGAGAGGGGGAAACTTGCCCCCCAAGCAAGGTGGGGCGCCCCCTCCCCAAACCCTAGGCGCCTTGGGCCCTTGTGGGGGGGCGCACCAGCCCACCTGGGGCTGGTCCCCTCCCACACTTGGCCCATGCAGCCCTCTGGGGCTGGTGGCCCCACTTGGTGGACCCCCGGGACCCTCCCGGTGGTCCCGGTACATTACCGATAAAATCCGAAACTTTTCCGGTGACCAAAACAGGACTTCCCATATATAAATCTTTACCTCCGGACCATTCCGGAACTCCTCGTGACGTCCAGGATCTCATCCGGGACTCCGAACAACATTCGGTAACCACGTACTTCTATTCCCTATATCCCTAGCATCACCGAACCTTAAGTGTGTAGACCCTACGGGTTCGGGAACCATGCCCCCCCCCCCCCCCCCCCCCCCCCCCCCCCCCCCCCCCCCCCCCCCCCCCCCCCCCCCCCCCCCCCCCCCCCCCCCCCCCCCCCCCCCCCCCCCCCCCCCCCCCCCCCCCCCCCCCCCCCCCCCCCCCCCCCCCCCCCCCCCCCCCCCCCCCCCCCCCCCCCCCCCCCCCCCCCCCCCCCCCCCCCCCCCCCCCCCCCCCCCCCCCCCCCCCCCCCCCCCCCCCCCCCCCCCCCCCCCCCCCCCCCCCCCCCCCCCCCCCCCCCCCCCCCCCCCCCCCCCCCCCCCCCCCCCCCCCCCCCCCCCCCCCCCCCCCCCCCCCCCCCCCCCCCCCCCCCCCCCCCCCCCCCCCCCCCCCCCCCCCCCCCCCCCCCCCCCCCCCCCCCCCCCCCCCCCCCCCCCCCCCCCCCCCCCCCCCCCCCCCCCCCCCCCCCCCCCCCCCCCCCCCCCCCCCCCCCCCCCCCCCCCCCCCCCCCCCCCCCCCCCCCCCCCCCCCCCCCCCCCCCCCCCCCCCCCCCCCCCCCCCCCCCCCCCCCCCCCCCCCCCCCCCCCCCCCCCCCCCCCCCCCCCCCCCCCCCCCCCCCCCCCCCCCCCCCCCCCCCCCCCCCCCCCCCCCCCCCCCCCCCCCCCCCCCCCCCCCCCCCCCCCCCCCCCCCCCCCCCCCCCCCCCCCCCCCCCCCCCCCCCCCCCCCCCCCCCCCCCCCCCCCCCCCCCCCCCCCCCCCCCCCCCCCCCCCCCCCCCCCCCCCCCCCCCCCCCCCCCCCCCCCCCCCCCCCCCCCCCCCCCCCCCCCCCCCCCCCCCCAAATATAATAATAACTAATTTATTATTGCCTCTAGGGCATATTTCCAACATACCGACCTGCTATATAAACCCTCACGGCCGGCGAGTCCTGCGTCGCATTTTCCCCTCCCTCCCTGTAGCTTATCTCGTCTGCTTATCCAACAATCGCCAATGGCACCAGTCCGTCGTCATCGCTCAGCCACTCCGCCATCATCAGAGGACAGCTCTAGCTGGGAGGCTACACCGCGGCGGCGGCACAGTACCCGGCGTAGTGTAGTGCGCGTGGCGTCCCTATTGGGTGTGCGTGGAACACCCACCACACGCTCCGCCGCCGGTGCCCGTCGGCAGCTGTTGCCCGCCGCCGTTGCCGCCACACCACCGTCAAAAGCCAGGGCCATTGCCCGCTCCGCCGGCGCGGCCCGAAGGCGGCACTACAAAAAAAGACACATCCGTGACATTTTGGGACGAACGAATTTTTTTTTGTCATGCTTATGACACTTCTATGACGATAATTGTGACAAAACCCGGTATCATCATAGATGTGGTGGGCTCCTACTTCTATGACAAAAAATCATGACAGAAAATGGGCTTTTCGTCCTAGGCGGGCCGGAGATGCAGCTGCATGACATTCTTTGGGCCGTCCATGACGGAAAAAACCGTGGTAGAAGCGAGGGCGAGGAAAATATCGAGAAGTTCCCGGTTACGGTGTGTGGTCGGGGGCCGAGCGATGCGCGTTTATCTCGTACACGTACGCGCGTGTGCGAGGGGTTGCGCTCTAACTAAACTTGAGCGAGGCATTGGGCTCTAACTGAACCCGAGCGATTGCACTGCAGGCTACGCATTACTGAACCCGAGCGATCGATCGATGGCTGTTAACTGAACCCGATCGAGCGATTCCTTCGCCACTGCTGCTAACTGAACCCGATCGAACCTGCTGCCTCTTGATGAACAGTGAGCGTTGTTGGGGGGGATTGGATGAACAGTTCCCGGTGGGGGTGGATGAACAGGACCCTGTGGTAGTAGAGGCCGTTGCCGCTGGATGAACATGACCCCGATCGAGCCGGTTGGGGGTGGATGAACAGGACCCCGTGGAGGGCTGGATGAACAGGACGACCCCGTGGAGGGCTGGTTGAACAGTAGCCAGTGGAGGGCTGGATGAACAGTAGCGGGGGGGGGGGGGGGGGGGGGGGGGGGGGGGGGGGGGGGGGGGGGGGGGGGGGGGGGGGGGGGGGGGGGGGGGGGGGGGGGGGGGGGGGGGGGGGGGGGGGGGGGGGGGGGGGGGGGGGGGGGGGGGGGGGGGGGGGGGGGGGGGGGGGGGGGGGGGGGGGGGGGGGGGGGGGGGGGGGGGGGGGGGGGGGGGGGGGGGGGGGGGGGGGGGGGGGGGGGGGGGGGGGGGGGGGGGGGGGGGGGGGGGGGGGGGGGGGGGGGGGGGGGGGGGGGGGGGGGGGGGGGGGGGGGGGGGGGGGGGGGGGGGGGGGGGGGGGGGGGGGGGGGGGGGGGGGGGGGGGGGGGGGGGGGGGGGGGGGGGGGGGGGGGGGGGGGGGGGGGGGGGGGGGGGGGGGGGGGGGGGGGGGGGGGGGGGGGGGGGGGGGGGGGGGGGGGGGGGGGGGGGGGGGGGGGGGGGGGGGGGGGGGGGGGGGGGGGGGGGGGGGGGGGGGGGGGGGGGGGGGGGGGGGGGGGGGGGGGGGGGGGGGGGGGGGGGGGGGGGGGGGGGGGGGGGGGGGGGGGGGGGGGGGGGGGGGGGGGGGGGGGGGGGGGGGGGGGGGGGGGGGGGGGGGGGGGGGGGGGGGGGGGGGGGGGGGGGGGGGGGGGGGGGGGGGGGGGGGGGGGGGGGGGGGGGGGGGGGGGGGGGGGGGGGGGGGGGGGGGGGGGGGGGGGGGGGGGGGGGGGGGGGGGGGGGGGGGGGGGGGGGGGGGGGGGGGGGGGGGGGGGGGGGGGGGGGGGGGGGGGGGGGGGGGGGGGGGGGGGGGGGGGGGGGGGGGGGGGGGGGGGGGGGGGGGGGGGGGGGGGGGGGGGGGGGGGGGGGGGTGGATGACCAGTCGCAGGTGGAGGCTGGAGGAGGTCGACGGTGGATGAACAATAGCCCGTGGAGGCTGGAGGAGGTCGGCGGTGGAGATGAACAGTATCCCGTGGAGTCCCGTTTTGCGGTACGCCACACCCCTCCCGATGAAGAGGACCCCCGTTTCGACCGTAGCGCTCGAACACAAGTCCGTTTCCTCCGTTTTGCGGTACGCCACACCCCTCCCGATCAACAGGACCCCGTTTCGATCGTAGGAGGTCCAAGAGAAGTCTGTTTCCTTCGTTTTGCGGTACGCCAGACCCCTCCCGATGAACAGGATCCCGTTTTGATCGTGGCCGGTCGATCACAAGGCCGTTTCCTCCATTCTGCGGTACGCGAGGCCCCGTTTCGATCGGTTGTTCCATCCAAGCCAATTGGCTCCTGATGAACACGACGACACATTCCGTTCCGACCCAGCCGGTTGCCTCCCCATGAACACGACAACAACGCAGTTTCTCCATTCTGGCCCAGCCATGTACACGAGCCCTGGCCGTACGTATGCACGAGTAGGCGTTCGAGACCCCGCCCGTATGTACGTACGTGGCCGTATTTTCTTTCTTGCACCCTGGCTGTACGTACGTGTACATGCTATGTGCGCGCCTCTACTATGACACGTGCACGCCTATACTACGACACGTGCCCTTTCTTACACGGCCACGGTTCATCGCTGCAGCCTGCAGACAGACCGATCGTATGTACATACACGTTCGCGACCAGAATGACAATGCTACGTACGCTTCGACCAGGTGGGTCCCGACTGTCAGACAGTTCCTTGCGTGCAAAGATGTAGATGGTGGGTCCCAGCAGTCAGGGGCGAATCAATTTTTTTGCCCGTAATATGGACGCACTTCCTTGCGTGCGAAGATCTTGCTGGTGGGTCCCAGCAGTCAGGGGGGAAACTTTTTTTCGCGAAATAAGGTGGCCCGTCCGGTGGGTCCCTGCTGTCAGGTGGAGGAATCATTATTTTCCGCGTAATAAGGAGGCACTTCCTTGCTGCGGCCGTGGACCCAGCTGTCAGCCTCTCCATGTACAGTACTCTTTCGATGGAAGTCGTTTGTTGACCACATTGACCACGCCGCGCCGAGAGCACCAAGGCGGTGGACGATGGCGAGGCTTAGGAGGGGGACGACGCGGAGCCGGGGAAGACGCGGCAGTGGATCCCATGCGGAGAGGAGTATGAGGGTTGACTGGTTCGGCTGCGGTGTGAGGCTGCCGTCGCCGCAGAATAACAGGGGGTGTGGGTGAGTAGAGGGATGGCCTGGCCAGTGCTGGGAGTAGTGGTGGCGGTGAGGCCTCCGCGGCAGCACAGTCGGCCACGGGAGGCAGGAGCAGGCGGCACGACCGGCGCTGCTTTGTGCGGCTGGAGCAAGAAGACCAGAGGTTGAAGAAGCACTACGGCCGTTGGATGGACATCGTATGGTCACTGGAGCTAGAATCGTTCATATTGACTAAGTTGATAAAGCCCTCCGTCCCCGTCAACTTAGTAGGCCCACATGTCAGCCTCCCACTATGCTGGGTCCCAGCTAGTAGGGGGAGTATTCATTTTTGTGTGTGTAATAAGGAGGCACTTCCTTGCGTGCGAAGATATAGCTGGTGGGTCCGACCTGTCAGTGGGGGGAACTTTTTTTCGTGAAATACAGAGGCCCTTCCGGTGGTTCCCAGATGTCAGGTGGAGGAATCATTATTTTGCGCGTAATAAGGAGGCATTTCCTTGTGTGCGGCCGTGGACCAAGCTGTCAGCCTCTCCACGTCCGATGGATGTCGTTCATTGACCACGTTGACCACGGCGCGCCGAGAGCACCTGGGCGGTGGACGACAGCGAGGCCTAGGAAGGGAACGACATGGAGCCAGGGAAGACTCGGCAGTGGTTGCCCACGCGGTGGGGAGTACGAGAGTTTACTGGTCCGGCTCCCATCGCCGGAAAATAACAGGAGGTATGGGTGAGTAGAGGAATGGCCTGGCCAGCAATGGAGTAGGGCGGGGCGGTGTGACCTATGCGGCAGCACAACCAGCCACGGGAGGCGGGAGCAGGCAGTCCCACCAGCGCTAGTTTGGGCGGCTGGAGCAAGAAGATCAGATATTGAAGAAGCAACACGGCCATTGGATTAACATCCAATGGTCACTGCTGCTAGAATCATTTGTGGACTAAGTTGACAAAGCCTTTCGTACATGTCAACCTAGTAGACCCACAAGTCAGCCTCCAAATCCGTCCCAAACAGCATACAGCCCAAAATTTCTAGCCAGATTCAAATTAATTTTAAAACTAAACATACCTTAATTTAAATCCAATGAAATTTTACCCACACAAAAACAATGAAATTTAAAATATCAAAATCCGAAAGAAAAGAGTATTTCAGAACTAATTGCCTGTTGCTGTATTTTTAATTTTACAGCCCATTTATTATTAATTATAGCCCATTTCTTTTTAATTATAGCCCATTTTCTAGGCGAAATGCATCCCTCCTCGTCTTGAAAGATTTCTGGCCCAGCAGGGCGTAGAAAAGCAAGTAGGCCTACGTTGGTTATTCTGCAAAAAACAAAATAGCTGGGCTAGCCATTTTCAGAAAGGAAAAAACAAACTGGGCTGGTCATGTGCTAAACATATGAAATAAAAGCCTGGGCTAGACGGGCCATAGCTCCCGAACAACCCAGTTGATACCCTTCTCCGTCCCGAAAAAACAAAAGTACTACGCGCGCTGCTGGGTCCCTATTGTCATCCTCACCATGTACAGTCATCTCCTTATTCCTCTCTGTTGTTGACCATGTTGACAACATCGGAGGGCGGTGCCGCGGCGAGCGAACCAAGGCGAAGGACGATGGTGAGGCCTCGGACGGGAACGAACAGGAGCTGGGGGAAGATGCGCAGAGTTTTAGGGTGTGATGTGGCCACAATGCATGCGCGGCAGCACAGCCAGCCGTGGGAGGCGGGAGCAGGCGGTCCCGCCAGCGCTGGTTTGGCTTTGGCGGCTAGAGGAAGAAGAGACTGAAGAAACATGACATACGTTGAATGTCAATCCAACGATCAAGGTTGGCACAATCGTTTGTTGACTAAGCTGACACGAAGTAGCATACTTTTTTATATATAGGAAGAAAAGAAAAACTGGGCTCGTTCGCCTGATAACATTCCAGAAACTGTGACAGTTCGATCTTGCGTCGCAACTAAAACTGCAAGGAAAATACATTCGTCTGCCGTCCTCCTCCCAGGGAACGTTCACCACATAAGTGACTAGAACCCTTGGTTTTCAACAGAGAGGTCTTGGGTTCGAGTCCCAGGAACTCTCAATTTTGTCCTCCTTCCTTCCTCGCAAAAAAAAGAAAGAAAATCAAAGACTTGAGAAGGCGTACAGAACAAGCTAGTGTACCAGTAAAGAGACGTTGCTGAGTTTTAGAAAAAAGAGAGACGTGCTCCTGTAGCTGGTTCGAATCCAAACCTCGACTATGACTATATATGGTGCTATGCTACTCTACAAGTAATGAAACTGACATATCCAACGTTCGCTTCTCCTCTTCTCTACTTACTCTGCCTAGCATCAGAAGCTCTGGCTGCAGCAACCATGTCCGCTGGCTGCTCGTCCACCTGCTCTTTAGTAGGCAACAACCAGATATGCACCAAGTCGCCACCCGTACCATCGCGTGTGGGTCTCATCACACCCCCGCCGGCACACGCACCGCAGCTGGTTGCTCATCGCAACCTGCTGCCGTTTGTGTGGTGCCACTGCTGCAAATCACGCAGAGTCATCCGTCGGGTCTCAACCACAATCCTCAACCCTGGCCGAGTCTTCTAAAATGCCCGAATCATGGGGTAATAATATGTTTAAGTGTTGTTCTGCTGCTTTCAGTTGCTGTTTTTTAATAGTTTGGTTGATGATCTTCCAATTTGATTTGTGCAGAAAAGGGAAGATTCGTGTGATTTGTATTTCTGGGAAGTTGCTGATGTGGGGGAATGCAACTACGCTGATTATTTGGTTAGCCGAGGAATCCCAATACCAGCAGGCTGGGGTGTTGGACAAGTAACTGAAGGAACGACAGAAGAGGAAGATGCAGAGCAGAAGGTTAAAGATGCAGTTCCTCTGATCATGGCCAAGGAACAGCTGCTGAACGGCCTTGACAGCAATGAGGAGATGAAAGAGCTTATGAAGATAATGGGAAAAATCGATGTGCTCTGTAGGATGATTGTCTCTTTATTTGCAGTGTATGTAGCACTCATGATGTATTCAGTGGCTATGACATGAGCACTTTGCTGAAACTAGTAATGAATGAAACCTGTGTAGCAGGCTGGGCATAGTGTTGTGAACATCTAATGATTTCTATTAACGGAAATCGGGGGGTATCACCTTTTGCTCATAAATAAATAAATAGCAGAGGCCCTTTTGGTAATAAATAAATAAATTAGCAGAGGCCCTCTCGGGTCAGCTTTGTTCCCATTCGAAGACGTCGAGCAAATTGCAGTCCAACAGCAAACTATGTCATCAAATTCAAGCTTCACAGCCAAATATGAGTACAACTAAACAGCAATGTCATCATGTTTTAGTCGTCATACAATCACCAAACACAAATGAACATACATAACAAGTGATGTTCTCACAGCAAAATACTAAACAACACGTTCATCAGGTTTCAGTTGTCATAGCAAACACAATTTCACATAGTAGATAAAAAACGTCTTCTGATAGGCAAATACGACAAAAGCAATCTAATCATCATCCACAGCAGCAGCGTCAACATCTTCGCCATGTGTATCAGTCTGAATCGTAATTCCCCAGAGTGTCATCTTCTTCTTCATCCTCAATGTCCTCGAACTTTGGCTTCTTCTTGATCAAATCTTGCATGTCCACAGCACAACAGGCAATCTTTTCGCCAGCGTCATTGACATGATGGTTCTCAAAGATATTAGGAACATCTGTGGAATCTTGTACATCAAGAGCAGTGTAAGCATCATCTTGTTGGGCAACTTCATTAAACGAATTCCTCTACTCAAACCTTTGCAATACTCTCCAGTCATCGCTACGTGCAAATGTGTCTTCCAAGAAAAATATCTGTGTTGCTTGATTTGCCAAAATAAAAGGCTCGTTGGTCTGGTACGCCGCCTTGACATTGATGGATTTGAAATAATCATCAGCTCTGGGTTTTGCGATCCTCAAAAACAGGTTATACCAATGACAACACAACAGAACCACACACCGATGATCCTCGAAACTGGAGATATACTGCAACTAAACAATGTCTGTTATGTTAGCATACATTTCAGTTGTCTCTCTGTCGTACGTATCCGTGCTCATGATGGCACTATTTTGTGTCTTCCTGCCTTCGTCGCATGCAAGGGTGTTGTAGCGCACATCTCCAACAACGCAAGATTCATAATGTCTTACTCGAGTATCAGGACCCATTGCTAGTGCGTAAAGGGCATCATCAACTGCCTGCCCATCCTCCCGCATCTTCTTAACCTATGGTTAGAAAATAGACAAGCTGATCATCTTATGTACTCAATATATTAAAAAAACTTACAGTGCAATTCAAAAGCTTACATGGCTCTTGAACCATTTCGCAAATCCTGCCATAACCAGTTTGTCAATGTTTCTTGGATTTTGGGGCAGTAACTCCTTTTTGTAGATGATGCACAACATAGTGATCGCGTCAAACATCTAAATATATAAGAATGTGCTGCAAGTTTAGTAGATTACGATGTATAAGCTGTAGTACTTAGCACTTACTTGATATAAGGTAGTATCTCAGGACAGTTATTCAACACATGCCAAACCATTTTTTTCCAAATCTTTAGGTTTGTCCTCTTGTCGACTCTTCCCTGTAGCTCGAACAGAATAATCAAAAACATTGAGCCCGGGATTGTCTTCACCCACCTCTTTACTAAGCTGATCAGCTGTTTAAATGTATTTTGAGCAGAATGTCAACGCTTCTGTAGCAATGTAGGCCTCTGCAATGGAACCCTCGGGTCTAGGTCTGTTCCTAACATAGCCCTTGAAAGTGCCTAGCCGCCTTTCAGTAGGGTACATCCAGCCATACTGTACTGGACCTCTAAGTAGTGCCTCATCAGGTAGATGAACAGCCAAATGCACCATCACATCAAAGAAGGCTGGAGGATATATCTTCTCAAGGTCGCATAGGATAGTTGGTATCTTGTCTCTAAGATGCTCCAAAGCATCTACCCTGATATTTCTACTGCAGAGTTCCCTGAAGAATTGTCCCAACTTTGCAACTGGTCTGTATAAGTCAGGGCGGCCCAATCCTCTAAGGATAACAGGTAAAACCCTTTGAAGTAGGACGTGGCAGTCATGAGTTTTCAACCCTTGTACCTTGTTTCCATCTGCACTGACTCTCCTTTCAGGGTTGGAAGCAAATCCATGTGGGAATCTCACATGTGACAAGACCTCGCAAAATTCTTTTCTTTTTACATTGTACAAGACGTACACAGCTGGTGCCATATCCCGTGGTTTACCTTCATCTTGCACCTGCAAATCGTATCTGATACCCAGGTGTGTCAAATCAATCCTAGATTTTAAGGTATCTTTCGTCTTGCCTTCAATATTAAGAAGTGTGCCGATAATGCTGTCACATATATTTTTCTCGCTGTGCATCACATCAAGATTATGCCGCAGATCCAAATCTTTCCAATACTCCAAGTCCCACAAAGTGGAACTGTGGGTAAACAATAATCTCTCTTCTGCCCTGCCGTGCTTCCTTTTCCACTTGCAACTCATCGGCGGTGAGCCTCTTTGGCGCATCACGGTTTTCATGCTTTGCATTGAACACATGTCTGCGGTATTTTGTAGGAGGCGACTTGTCCTTAGCAAGGAAACGACGGTGTCCAGTGTAACAGATCTTGCTAAGTATTGCATACGACAGCGGATTCCTGTCACGGCGAACACATGCATTGTAACCATGTGTCGTTCGCCCTGACATAGTGCCCAAAGCCGGATAATCATGGATGCACCAAATTATAATAGCAGGCAGAAAGAAATCAGATGGTGGGCTGCTATATAGGTCTCGAGTGAGAACACCCCTCCATAGCTGTTGAAGTTCCTCCACAAGAGGCTCCATGAATAAATCAAAATCCTTTCCAGGACTTTTTGGACCTGGTATGAGCAAGGCCATCATGTAGTTTGACTCTTTGGTGCAGACATTTGGAGGCATGTTGTAAGGGATAACAAGCACTGGCCACATGCTATATGTGTCGCTCTGGTGGCCAAATGGGTTAAATCCATCTGAAGCTAAGCCAAGTCTAATGTTTCTCGGGTCAGCAGCAAACTTTTTGTGTTTTTGACTGAAGCTTTTCCACTCACTACCATGAGATGGATGGCTCATTACATTCTGATCTCTGTACTCCTGGTTCCTAGAATGCCACAGTACATCCTCTCTTGTTTCAACATCATGGAACAACCTCTGCAATCTTGGTATAATTGGAAAATGTCTCAGAACATTATGAGGAATCCTCTTCACAGCATCGCCATCTTTCCATCTTGATGATTTGCATTTCGGGCATTCACTTAAGTTGGCATAATCCTTCCGGAACAGAACACAATTATTCTTACAAACATGGATCATATCATACCCAATTCCAAATGTACGAAGGAAATTATTCATTTTACTGTAGGTGTGTGGCAACTCAGACGCATCTGTGAAAGCTTTGCGGAAAGCAGCCAACATCGCATCGAATGATTTGTTGGTCATCCGCTCAGATGTATTCACCTGAAGAAAGGTGACCATAGCTGAGAATACTGACAGCTTATTTCCTGGGGTGACAACCATGTTGCATTGTTCCAACATGCGGGCCCACCATTTTTCTTCTGCAGGTGAAAGTTCACGAAATGCACAAGCATTTCGTAGCATTGTTTCTATGTTGGTCAAACTCACTGGCTCCGCCACCACGACCTCGTCCTCCTCTTCCACCTGAGCATCAGGCAGATCAAGATGGTGATCTGCTGCTTCCACGTAGTCAGTAACATTGACGTTCACAGCTTCACCATGATGAACCGACCTAGTATATGTGACCGACATCCCATACAAGTGTAGATGATTTTGCACAGTTGACTGGGGTCTTGTAACTGAATTCATACAACTGCTACACGGGCAGAGCACATCTGATTTCGGACCACCGTACTCAGCTCTGATAAAGTTCATGAAGTTTTCAACACCCTCGACATATGCAGCGGAGAATCTTCGAGCAGAAGTTATCCAAGTCCTGTCCATCTCTTAGACATACAAATTAGTTCTTCTACTAGATATTATAGGAAAACATATATGTTTTTTTATAAAGTCCAGAAAAAATACCTAGGTCGATGTCTAAAGCTATGGCAAGATATTTGGAGGAGCAGATCCAAGTAACAAAATATATTTAAAGCTAATTCAGCAACCAGATTTGAGTGCTAAATTATGGCACGCTGTTTCAGCAGTCAATGAGGCCGAGCACACAGCCATCAAACTATCAAAGGCCATCGCAATAACAAAGATCGAGTATAAAACGGTGTAGAGCTATTTCACCTAACAGATTGGCTACTAGACCATGGCAATCTACGTCACAATAAATATATGGCAGGATATTTTAGTAACTAATCGGGCTTGGCATGCCATCTCAGCTAAGCAGATTGAGTGCAGAACAGGGCAAGGAAGCTTCTTAAGGAAAGCATATTGACTGTAAACTACTTTGGCAAATAGTGAGATTAACAGTGTCTATCAGCTAACATTCAGCGCTACACCGACATGCACGGGGCCTCAGTCTAGAATGCACGTACCGTGGGAGAAGCTGACCGCCGTGCGTCTCCACACGAACGTCGCCAGTGGTGGCAGCGCTGACCGCCGTGCGCCTCCACAAGAACATCGCCAGCGGTGGCGGCGCGGCTAGAGGACGGCAGTCTATGAGAGCGTACTGTGGGAGCGAGAGGATCGCCGTGCGTCCCCTCGACGAACCACGGCGCCGACGTATCGGCGCGGTGGGGAGGGC
>JAAAWM010008253.1:0-12832 GCA_036873465.1 Thinopyrum obtusiflorum
ACGGGGCAACCTTGGAGTAGGAATGAAAATGGAGTGGAAAGTTTCCATTTTTCCGGAGAAAAAATGGAAACGGAGAGAAACCAACATTTCGTTTCGTTGGATCACGCCATCGAGCAAAACCAACGTTTAAATCATGTCTGTCACGTTCGTGTCTCACCCTCCTCCACGGCTCGACCCCACATGGTCGCTCGGCATGCCACTCACCGCAAACCGAGTATACGATAACTTTCCCGCCTGCTTGTCGATGGATCGCGCCATGGAGTACTAGTACTACTGGAAAAGATTGACGAGTTGGGGGAGGACTGCTAGCTGTAGCACGGACTCCCAAGAACTTTTTACATGCATGTTGTGGACGGCTATAGCGACCTTTGAACGCGGAGCAGTCGCGTGCACCAGGAAGCGGCGCGTGCGACGCTCTCTCGGCCGGTGCGCCGCTTCAATGCCGGCGCCAGTGAGAGGTCGCGTCCGCTCTGGCCGGGCATGAATGCGGCACTGACCGTTTCGAGCGGGAAGCACGCGCGGGTGATGAAGAGGGTTCGGGTTGGTCAGGAGCGGCCGTGGCAGCGGTCCGGACACCCGCAAACAAGAGATGCTGTACGTTAATATTGTCGCGTATATAATTAACAACGTAAATAATGTGCCAGTTGGACAAATATGATTGGAGATGGAGATGGAAATGGAAATGGAATTTTACGTAAACACGGATATGCATGTCTATGTCTATGTGTGTGTGCACGACGACTCTCGCGACCTGGAAGCGGGGGCGTGTTTTTGATCGAGTTTTCTTTCTTGGTACGTTAAAAAATTGTCCGCCAGTTTTCGTTTCTTTTTTCCGGGAACGCGCGTATTCTATTTAAAACCACTGCTATGGAGAGATTGTTTTACTCCATTATAGCCTCTTGTTTGATATAGTTTCTCGCGTCTCGCTCTCTCACCCTCTCCATATCAAAACAAGATGACAGTGTCCACACTATCTCTCTCCTCACCGGTGGTCACAGATCCGGCCGAATCCCGTCCGCTGTGGGAGGTGAGGAGGTGCAGCGTTGACGTTGTCGCCATCGGCGATGGAGGAAGCCGATGCGCACCGTCCTCTCGGAGCCGGCGCTGGCGCGGACTAAGGTCCTTCGCGCCCTTGTTTGCTGCCGTCGTGTGGGCAGATCCCGCCCGCCCGCCTAAGCGACATCTCACCCAGGGGGGGGGGGGGGGGGGGGGGGGGGGGGGGGGGGGGGGGGGGGGGGGGGGGGGGGGGGGGGGGGGGGGGGGGGGGGGGGGGGGGGGGGGGGGGGGGGGGGGGGGGGGGGGGGGGGGGGGGGGGGGGGGGGGGGGGGGGGGGGGGGGGGGGGGGGGGGGGGGGGGGGGGGGGGGGGGGGGGGGGGGGGGGGGGGGGGGGGGGGGGGGGGGGGGGGGGGGGGGGGGGGGGGGGGGGGGGGGGGGGGGGGGGGGGGGGGGGGGGGGGGGGGGGGGGGGGGGGGGGGGGGGGGGGGGGGGGGGGGGGGGGGGGGGGGGGGGGGGGGGGGGGGGGGGGGGGGGGGGGGGGGGGGGGGGGGGGGGGGGGGGGGGGGGGGGGGGGGGGGGGGGGGGGGGGGGGGGGGGGGGGGGGGGGGGGGGGGGGGGGGGGGGGGGGGGGGGGGGGGGGGGGGGGGGGGGGGGGGGGGGGGGGGGGGGGGGGGGGGGGGGGGGGGGGGGGGGGGGGGGGGGGGGGGGGGGGGGGGGGGGGGGGGGGGGGGGGGGGGGGGGGGGGGGGGGGGGGGGGGGGGGGGGGGGGGGGGGGGGGGGGGGGGGGGGGGGGGGGGGGGGGGGGGGGGGGGGGGGGGGGGGGGGGGGGGGGGGGGGGGGGGGGGGGGGGGGGGGGGGGGGGGGGGGGGGGGGGGGGGGGGGGGGGGGGGGGGGGGGGGGGGGGGGGGGGGGGGGGGGGGGGGGGGGGGGGGGGGGGGGGGGGGGGGGGGGGGGGGGGGGGGGGGGGGGGGGGGGGGGGGGGGGGGGGGGGGGGGGGGGGGGGGGGGGGGGGGGGGGGGGGGGGGGGGGGGGGGGGGGGGGGGGGGGGGGGGGGGGGGGGGGGGGGGGGGGGGGGGGGGGGGGGGGGGGGGGGGGGGGGGGGGGGGGGGGGGGGGGGGGGGGGGGGGGGGGGGGGGGGGGGGGGGGGGGGGGGGGGGGGGGGGGGGGGGGGGGGGGGGGGGGGGGGGGGGGGGGGGGGGGGGGGGGGGGGGGGGGGGGGGGGGGGGGGGGGGGGGGGGGGGGGGGGGGGGGGGGGGGGGGGGGGGGGGGGGGGGGGGGGGGGGGGGGGGGGGGGGGGGGGGGGGGGGGGGGGGGGGGGGGGGGGGGGGGGGGGGGGGGGGGGGGGGGGGGGGGGGGGGGGGGGGGGGGGGGGGGGGGGGGGGGGGGGGGGGGGGGGGGGGGGGGGGGGGGGGGGGGGGGGGGGGGGGGGGGGGGGGGGGGGGGGGGGGGGGGGGGGGGGGGGGGGGGGGGGGGGGGGGGGGGGGGGGGGGGGGGGGGGGGGGGGGGGGGGGGGGGGGGGGGGGGGGGGGGGGGGGGGGGGGGGGGGGGGGGGGGGGGGGGGGGGGGGGGGGGGGGGGGGGGGGGGGGGGGGGGGGGGGGGGGGGGGGGGGGGGGGGGGGGGGGGGGGGGGGGGGGGGGGGGGGGGGGGGGGGGGGGGGGGGGGGGGGGGGGGGGGGGGGGGGGGGGGGGGGGGGGGGGGGGGGGGGGGGGGGGGGGGGGGGGGGGGGGGGGGGGGGGGGGGGGGGGGGGGGGGGGGGGGGGGGGGGGGGGGGGGGGGGGGGGGGGGGGGGGGGGGGGGGGGGGGGGGGGGGGGGGGGGGGGGGGGGGGGGGGGGGGGGGGGGGGGGGGGGGGGGGGGGGGGGGGGGGGGGGGGGGGGGGGGGGGGGGGGGGGGGGGGGGGGGGGGGGGGGGGGGGGGGGGGGGGGGGGGGGGGGGGGGGGGGGGGGGGGGGGGGGGGGGGGGGGGGGGGGGGGGGGGGGGGGGGGGGGGGGGGGGGGGGGGGGGGGGGGGGGGGGGGGGGGGGGGGGGGGGGGGGGGGGGGGGGGGGGGGGGGGGGGGGGGGGGGGGGGGGGGGGGGGGGGGGGGGGGGGGGGGGGGGGGGGGGGGGGGGGGGGGGGGGGGGGGGGGGGGGGGGGGGGGGGGGGGGGGGGGGGGGGGGGGGGGGGGGGGGGGGGGGGGGGGGGGGGGGGGGGGGGGGGGGGGGGGGGGGGGGGGGGGGGGGGGGGGGGGGGGGGGGGGGGGGGGGGGGGGGGGGGGGGGGGGGGGGGGGGGGGGGGGGGGGGGGGGGGGGGGGGGGGGGGGGGGGGGGGGGGGGGGGGGGGGGGGGGGGGGGGGGGGGGGGGGGGGGGGGGGGGGGGGGGGGGGGGGGGGGGGGGGGGGGGGGGGGGGGGGGGGGGGGGGGGGGGGGGGGGGGGGGGGGGGGGGGGGGGGGGGGGGGGGGGGGGGGGGGGGGGGGGGGGGGGGGGGGGGGGGGGGGGGGGGGGGGGGGGGGGGGGGGGGGGGGGGGGGGGGGGGGGGGGGGGGGGGGGGGGGGGGGGGGGGGGGGGGGGGGGGGGGGGGGGGGGGGGGGGGGGGGGGGGGGGGGGGGGGGGGGGGGGGGGGGGGGGGGGGGGGGGGGGGGGGGGGGGGGGGGGGGGGGGGGGGGGGGGGGGGGGGGGGGGGGGGGGGGGGGGGGGGGGGGGGGGGTCTCCCGCTCCCCTGTAATTTTATTTGTCCAGCTATTAACTTTGATTAAAAAATGGTGTGGACTAAAAACCCGGATGGACGTAGTAGCCCTCCATTTTTATTTACTCCGCATATTAGATTTGACTGAAGTCAAACTTTTGTAAAGTTTGACCAAGTTGAGGCCGAACACAACAAACCATAATTATTAGAGAGGGCAAATTGTACATACTCTCAAACCTTTCCGATAATTGAAATTAAAATTCTTTATTTGTACACACTCTCACACGTTTCTGATAATTTGGCGCATGTGTGGTTGTTCACTTAAGGGAGGGTAGTGTACCGCACGTGAAGGACAGGAAGTGCGACCAGGACGCGTGGATCATTAGTTCATCGGAAGTACTCCCTCCGTTCCTAAATATTTGTCTTTGAAGTGGTTTGCAATGGACTACCACATACGGATGTATATAGACATTTTTTACAGTGTAGATTCACTCATTTTGCTTCGTATGTAGTCATTTGTTGAAATCTCTAGAAAGACAAATATTTAGGAACAGAGGGGGGGGGGGGGGGGGGGGGGGGGGGGGGGGGGGGGGGGGGGGGGTCGGAAGTAGTAGTAGTTTTCTTCACTGGTACGTTAAATAAAGAGTTTCGTTTCGTACTTACACAATTTAAAACGATAGTTATGGAGAGAATAAGAAAACCACTCCACTATATATTAGTCGTATACATGAGTACTATATGGATGTAGCTTCATTGACTTTAGTGCACCTGCCTTTGGGTTTATGACAGGTGGGCCCAAAATGTGGCTGGCCCACCTGTCATACAGCCAAAAGCAGGTGCAGTTAAGGCACCGGAGCTCAGTCCATACTACAGTATATATATAAGCTGGAGCCTCAGCGCTTGTTCGCTAGGGTTTGCACTCTCCACACTCTCGCCGCACTACATATATATATATACACGCTGGTGGCTCAGCGTTCCTTTGCTAGGGTTTGCTATATTCACTGTCTCTCACCCTCTTCACCAGATCTAAACAAGACTGCGTTGTGGCCTCTGTCTCTCTCACCCCCCTCACAGCTAGCGAAGGAGGCGTCCGGATCCCGTCGCACCGGGAAGGGGAGGAGGTGCAGCGTTCACTCTATCGCCTTCGGCGAGGGAGGCAATCCACTGCCGGCTGCGCTTTTCTCTTTCACCCAGCGCCTTTGCGGGAGGGCCACCGACCCCTTCTTCCTCGCTGCCGTACATAGTGTGGGCAGATCCGACCTCCCGCCGCACGCCTTGCCACATCCCGATGACCCTAAGGTATAAGTTTCTTTGAAACCGTCATTGGTCTAGCTGCATGCTGATCTTTTTTGATTCTGTAGTCGAATCTAGGTCTTGGTTCAAAGAGGAAAGAAGGGTGTGGTGGGGTGGAGCATGAATCTAGGATGTGGTTCAATGAGGAAATGAGGGAGGGAAAGTAGTATAGACTAGCTATCCAGCCGCTTTGTTGGTCGAAAAGGGAAAAAGGGGGTAACCCAGTACACACATCTATAAGGAACCGAACTCTTTGTTGAAAAGGGAAAGAAACTGGGGGGTCGGGTAGTTTGTGCAGGACTAGATTTGCTGCCCTCACATCAGAAAAAGTTTCAAAGAGAACAAATATGGGACCAACGCAGATATGCTGCTTGGCTACATACTCTGCATCACCCATTTATACGTGTGGACGCACATGGTGCTGGCATGTCCCATGTTCCATCCACATGATCGTGCAGTGCGTTTTGAGATGTTGTGCTACTTGTATTGGTACTGTTTTAAATAAATGTTGAATTCAAGCTATTGTATTTTAAGCAATGCCACTCTCCGAATTAACTACTGAACTATTTTAAGAGAATTTCTCTGTTAATATGAATCAATGCAACCATTTTAGAAATGCTACTGTCCTATACTTTGTTTTCCATCAAGATAAGGTAGATGCTTCTTTTTGTGGCCGCATGTTTCATCCTCCTTTATTGGCAGTAATTGTTTCCTTTTTTGCCTCTGTTAAATCAGGGATATCTATTCAACTTGTTGCTATAGCAAACTTAAATGTCACACCGGCGACTTTACTTGATTTCAGAGTAACTGCACAAAATGAGATTGGATTTCCTATTCGTGTTGGCAGATTCGTACGTGATCTTGTGTGCGTCATGACAGGTTGGTACTTGCCTGCATCCACATGATCGTGCAGTGTGTTTTGAGATGCTGTGCTACTTGTATTGGTAGGGGGGGGGGGGGGGGGGGGGGGGGGGGGGGGGGGGGGGGGGGGGGGGGGGGGGGGGGGGGGGGGGGGGGGGGGGGGGGGGGGGGGGGGGGGGGGGGGGGGGGGGGGGGGGGGGGGGGGGGGGGGGGGGGGGGGGGGGGGGGGGGGGGGGGGGGGGGGGGGGGGGGGGGGGGGGGGGGGGGGGGGGGGGGGGGGGGGGGGGGGGGGGGGGGGGGGGGGGGGGGGGGGGGGGGGGGGGGGGGGGGGGGGGGGGGGGGGGGGGGGGGGGGGGGGGGGGGGGGGGGGGGGGGGGGGGGGGGGGGGGGGGGGGGGGGGGGGGGGGGGGGGGGGGGGGGGGGGGGGGGGGGGGGGGGGGGGGGGGGGGGGGGGGGGGGGGGGGGGGGGGGGGGGGGGGGGGGGGGGGGGGGGGGGGGGGGGGGGGGGGGGGGGGGGGGGGGGGGGGGGGGGGGGGGGGGGGGGGGGGGGGGGGGGGGGGGGGGGGGGGGGGGGGGGGGGGGGGGGGGGGGGGGGGGGGGGGGGGGGGGGGGGGGGGGGGGGGGGGGGGGGGGGGGGGGGGGGGGGGGGGGGGGGGGGGGGGGGGGGGGGGGGGGGGGGGGGGGGGGGGGGGGGGGGGGGGGGGGGGGGGGGGGGGGGGGGGGGGGGGGGGGGGGGGGGGGGGGGGGGGGGGGGGGGGGGGGGGGGGGGGGGGGGGGGGGGGGGGGGGGGGGGGGGGGGGGGGGGGGGGGGGGGGGGGGGGGGGGGGGGGGGGGGGGGGGGGGGGGGGGGGGGGGGGGGGGGGGGGGGGGGGGGGGGGGGGGGGGGGGGGGGGGGGGGGGGGGGGGGGGGGGGGGGGGGGGGGGGGGGGGGGGGGGGGGGGGGGGGGGGGGGGGGGGGGGGGGGGGGGGGGGGGGGGGGGGGGGGGGGGGGGGGGGGGGGGGGGGGGGGGGGGGGGGGGGGGGGGGGGGGGGGGGGGGGGGGGGGGGGGGGGGGGGGGGGGGGGGGGGGGGGGGGGGGGGGGGGGGGGGGGGGGGGGGGGGGGGGGGGGGGGGGGGGGGGGGGGGGGGGGGGGGGGGGGGGGGGGGGGGGGGGGGGGGGGGGGGGGGGGGGGGGGGGGGGGGGGGGGGGGGGGGGGGGGGGGGGGGGGGGGGGGGGGGGGGGGGGGGGGGGGGGGGGGGGGGGGGGGGGGGGGGGGGGGGGGGGGGGGGGGGGGGGGGGGGGGGGGGGGGGGGGGGGGGGGGGGGGGGGGGGGGGGGGGGGGGGGGGGGGGGGGGGGGGGGGGGGGGGGGGGGGGGGGGGGGGGGGGGGGGGGGGGGGGGGGGGGGGGGGGGGGGGGGGGGGGGGGGGGGGGGGGGGGGGGGGGGGGGGGGGGGGGGGGGGGGGGGGGGGGGGGGGGGGGGGGGGGGGGGGGGGGGGGGGGGGGGGGGGGGGGGGGGGGGGGGGGGGGGGGGGGGGGGGGGGGGGGGGGGGGGGGGGGGGGGGGGGGGGGGGGGGGGGGGGGGGGGGGGGGGGGGGGGGGGGGGGGGGGGGGGGGGGGGGGGGGGGGGGGGGGGGGGGGGGGGGGGGGGGGGGGGGGGGGGGGGGGGGGGGGGGGGGGGGGGGGGGGGGGGGGGGGGGGGGGGGGGGGGGGGGGGGGGGGGGGGGGGGGGGGGGGGGGGGGGGGGGGGGGGGGGGGGGGGGGGGGGGGGGGGGGGGGGGGGGGGGGGGGGGGGGGGGGGGGGGGGGGGGGGGGGGGGGGGGGGGGGGGGGGGGGGGGGGGATTAATTCTGAGAGTGGCATTGCTTAATTTTACCAGCGGCATTAGATTAACGAAAAGCATAAACAGTTCCAGGGGAGAGTGGGCGCAACAACAGTATGTGCTTCCATCTACTTATAAAGGGGGTGATGCAGAGTTTGTTGTAACAAAGCAACAAGCATCATGTCTGGGTTGGTCCCATTTTTGTTCACTACTTAATGGGAAAAGACAGCAATACAATAGCTTCAATTCAACATTTATTTAAAACAGTACCAATACAAGTAGCACAACATCTCAAAGCACACTGCACAATCATGTGGATGAAGGCCTGTACTGACCTTTCATGAGACGGACAAGATAAAATACGAATCTGCCAACACGAATAGGAAATCCAATCTCGTTTTGTGCAGTTGCACTGAAATCAAGCAAAGTGTTTCGCGTAGCGAAGCAAAATGTCGCAATAGCAACAAGTTGAATAGATATCCCTGTTTAAACAGAGGCAAAAAAGGAATCAATTACTGGCTAATAAAGGAGGATGAAACATGCGGCCACAAAAATGGTAATCCCGCCAATCCCTAACAAGTGTTGCAGTTTTGAAATAAGATTCAGTAGTTAATTCTGAGAGTGGCATCAATTACTGGCTTATAAAGGGGGTGATGCTGAATTTGTTGTAACAAAGCAACAAGCATCATGTCTGGGTTGGTCCCATTTTTGTTCACTACTTAATGGGAAAAGACAGCAATACAATAGCTTCAATTCAACATTTATTTAAAACAGTACCAAAACAAGTAGCACAACATCTCAAAGCACACTGCACATCATGTGGTTGAGACCAAGATTTGAAACAACTCGCCACGAAGACTGGAAACAAATCTCGATCTCCTTTTGTGCAGTTCCACCAAAATTAAGCAAAGTCACCGGTGGGGGGGGGGGGGGGGGGGGGGGGGGGGGGGGGGGGGGGGGGGGGGGGGGGGGGGGGGGGGGGGGGGGGGGGGGGGGGGGGGGGGGGGGGGGGGGGGGGGGGGGGGGGGGGGGGGGGGGGGGGGGGGGGGGGGGGGGGGGGGGGGGGGGGGGGGGGGGGGGGGGGGGGGGGGGGGGGGGGGGGGGGGGGGGGGGGGGGGGGGGGGGGGGGGGGGGGGGGGGGGGGGGGGGGGGGGGGGGGGGGGGGGGGGGGGGGGGGGGGGGGGGGGGGGGGGGGGGGGGGGGGGGGGGGGGGGGGGGGGGGGGGGGGGGGGGGGGGGGGGGGGGGGGGGGGGGGGGGGGGGGGGGGGGGGGGGGGGGGGGGGGGGGGGGGGGGGGGGGGGGGGGGGGGGGGGGGGGGGGGGGGGGGGGGGGGGGGGGGGGGGGGGGGGGGGGGGGGGGGGGGGGGGGGGGGGGGGGGGGGGGGGGGGGGGGGGGGGGGGGGGGGGGGGGGGGGGGGGGGGGGGGGGGGGGGGGGGGGGGGGGGGGGGGGGGGGGGGGGGGGGGGGGGGGGGGGGGGGGGGGGGGGGGGGGGGGGGGGGGGGGGGGGGGGGGGGGGGGGGGGGGGGGGGGGGGGGGGGGGGGGGGGGGGGGGGGGGGGGGGGGGGGGGGGGGGGGGGGGGGGGGGGGGGGGGGGGGGGGGGGGGGGGGGGGGGGGGGGGGGGGGGGGGGGGGGGGGGGGGGGGGGGGGGGGGGGGGGGGGGGGGGGGGGGGGGGGGGGGGGGGGGGGGGGGGGGGGGGGGGGGGGGGGGGGGGGGGGGGGGGGGGGGGGGGGGGGGGGGGGGGGGGGGGGGGGGGGGGGGGGGGGGGGGGGGGGGGGGGGGGGGGGGGGGGGGGGGGGGGGGGGGGGGAAAACTAACACGCATGCTGATGCATCTCAATGATTCACAGATCATAGCCAATGTTTACTTCACAACTAAAGAAAAAAGTTGTGAGAGCGTGTACGAAAGAAAAACTACTGATGGGGTCACTACGGCTTATACCCTAAACCCTAAACATGATTTAATTTCCTGGCCAGGTAACAAAGAGATCGGTTCCTTACAGATGTGTGTACTGGGTTACCCCCTTTTTCCCTTTTCGACCTACAAAGCGGCTGGATAGCCAGTCTATACTACTTTCCGCCGCTCCTTTCCTCATTGAACCACGTCCTAGATTCTTGCTCCAGCCCACCGCACCCTTCTTTCCTCTTTGAACCAAGACCTAGACTCGACTACAGATCGAAAAAGATCCACATGCAGCTAGAACAACGATGGTTTCAAAGAAACTTATACCTTAGGGTCGTCGGGATGTGGCAAGGCGTGCGGCGGGAGGCCGGATCTGCCCACACTACGTACGGCAGAGAGGAAGAAGGGGACGGTGGCCCTCTCGCACAGGCGCTGGGTGAAAGAGAACAGCGCAGCCGGCAGTGGATTGCCTCCCTCGCCGAAGGCGATAGAGTGAACACTGCACCTCCTCCCCTTCCTGGTGCGACGGGATACGGACGCCTCCTTCACCAGCTGTGAGGGGGGAGAGAGAGACAAGAGGCCAACGCAGTCTTGTTTAGATCTGGTGAAGAGAGGGTGAGAGACTGTGAATATAGCAAACCCTAGCAAATGAACGCTGAGCCTCCAGCGTGTAACATATATGTAGTGCGGCGAGCGTGTGGAGAGTGCAAACCCTAGCGAACAAGCGGCTATAATGGAGTAAAAAAATCACTCCATAGCAGTGGTTTTAAATAGAATACGCGCGTTCCCGGCAAAAAGAAACGAAAACTGGCGGACAATTTTTTAAGGGTCTGTCTAGGACACATCTAGATGTGACATAGTTATGTCACATCTAAGTTGATGTCCACTCTGTTTGTGGTCTATTTTTTTTGTCCTAGTTTTTTTGTTTCTTGTTGCTACATTATATACTTGTGGGAGCTTAGATGTGATATCCTTAAGTAACATCTAGATGTGAATTAGACAAACTGATTTTCTAACGTACCAAGAAAGAAAACTCGATCAAAAACACGCCCCCGCTTCCAGGTCGCGAGAGTCGTCGCGCACACACACATAGACATAGACATGCATATCCGTGTTTACATAAAATTCCATTTCCATCTCCATCTCCAATCATATTTGTCCAACTGGCACATTATTTACATTGTTAATTATATACGCAGCAATATTAACGTACATCATCTCTTGTTTGCGCACATCCGGACTGCTGCCACGGCCGGTCCTGACCAACCCGAACCCTCTTCATCACCCGCGCGTGCTTCCCGCCCGAAACGGTTAGTGCCGCATTCATGCCCGGCCAGAGCGGATGCGACCTCTCACTGGCGCCGGCATTGAAGCGGCGCGCCGGCCGAGAGAGCGTCGCCCGCGCTGCTTCCGGGTGCACGCGGCTGCTCCGCGTTTAAAGGTCGCAATAGCCGGCTACAACATGCATGTAAAAAGTTCTTGGGAGTCCGTGCTACAGCTAGCTGTCCTCCCCCAACTCGTCAATCTCTTCAAGTAGTGCTAGTAATCCATGGCGTGATCCATCGACAAGCAGGCGGGAAAGTTATCGTATACTCGGTTTGCGGTGAGTGGCATGCCGAGCGACGGTGTGGGGTCGAGCCATGGAGGAGGGTGAGACACGGACACGACAAACGTGATTTAAACGTTGGTTTTGCTCGATGGCGCGATCCAACGAAACGAAACGTTGGTTTCTCTCCGTTTCCCTTTTTTCTCCGGAAAAACGGAAACTTTCCACTCCATTTTCATTCCTATTCCAAGGGGGGGGGGGGGGGGGGGGGGGGGGGGGGGGGGGGGGGGGGGGGGGGGGGGGGGGGGGGGGGGGGGGGGGGGGGGGGGGGGGGGGGGGGGGGGGGGGGGGGGGGGGGGGGGGGGGGGGGGGGGGGGGGGGGGGGGGGGGGGGGGGGGGGGGGGGGGGGGGGGGGGGGGGGGGGGGGGGGGGGGGGGGGGGGGGGGGGGGGGGGGGGGGGGGGGGGGGGGGGGGGGGGGGGGGGGGGGGGGGGGGGGGGGGGGGGGGGGGGGGGGGGGGGGGGGGGGGGGGGGGGGGGGGGGGGGGGGGGGGGGGGGGGGGGGGGGGGGGGGGGGGGGGGGGGGGGGGGGGGGGGGGGGGGGGGGGGGGGGGGGGGGGGGGGGGGGGGGGGGGGGGGGGGGGGGGGGGGGGGGGGGGGGGGGGGGGGGGGGGGGGGGGGGGGGGGGGGGGGGGGGGGGGGGGGGGGGGGGGGGGGGGGGGGGGGGGGGGGGGGGGGGGGGGGGGGGGGGGGGGGGGGGGGGGGGGGGGGGGGGGGGGGGGGGGGGGGGGGGGGGGGGGGGGGGGGGGGGGGGGGGGGGGGGGGGGGGGGGGGGGGGGGGGGGGGGGGGGGGGGGGGGGGGGGGGGGGGGGGGGGGGGGGGGGGGGGGGGGGGGGGGGGGGGGGGGGGGGGGGGGGGGGGGGGGGGGGGGGGGGGGGGGGGGGGGGGGGGGGGGGGGGGGGGGGGGGGGGGGGGGGGGGGGGGGGGGGGGGGGGGGGGGGGGGGGGGGGGGGGGGGGGGGGGGGGGGGGGGGGGGGGGGGGGGGGGGGGGGGGGGGGGGGGGGGGGGGGGGGGGGGGGGGGGGGGGGGGGGGGGGGGGGGGGGGGGGGGGGGGGGGGGGGGGGGGGGGGGGGGGGGGGGGGGGGGGACGCTGGAGGCTCAGCGTTCCTTTGCTAGGGTTTGCTATATTCACTGTCTCTCTTCACCAGATCTAAACAAGACTGCGTTGTGGCCTCTGTCTCTCTCACCCCCCTCACAGCTGGCGAAGGAGGCGTCCGGATCCCGTCGCACCGGGAAGGGGAGGAGGTGCAGCGTTCACTCTATCACCTTCGGCGAGGGAGGCAATCCACTGCCGGCTGCGCTTTTCTCTTTCACCTAGCGCCTGTGCGGGAGGGCCACCGACCCCTTCTTCCTCGCTGCCGTACGTAGTGTGGGCATATTCGACCTCCCGCCGCACGCCTTGCCACATCCCGACGACCCTAAGGTGTAAGTTTCTTTGAAATCGTCATTGGTCTAGCTGCATGCTGATCTTTTTTGATTCTGTAGTCGAATCTAGGTCTTGGTTCAAAGAGGAAAGAAGGGTGCGGTGGGGTGGAGCATGAATCTAGGACGTGGTTCAATGAGGAAAGGAGGGAGGGAAAGTAGTATAGACTAGCTATCCAGCCGCTTTGTTGGTCGAAAAGGGAAAAGGGGGTAACCCAGTACACACATCTGTAAGGAATCGAACTCTTTGTTGAAAAGGGAAAGAAACTGGGGGGTCGGGTAGTTTGTGCAG
>JAAAWM010008254.1:0-12836 GCA_036873465.1 Thinopyrum obtusiflorum
TGTATTCAAACACCCATGCTGAACAATCTTGGATCTTTATGGTCTTTAGAAATCCGTACCGATTTTTATGAATAATGTTCAGAATGAGTTTTTGTAGACGATTGGCCAGAATTTTTGTGATGATCTTCATGCAGCAATTAAGCAGAGTGATGGGTCAAAAATCATTTGTTGTTTCAGGCGACCCAATCTTTGGTATCAATGTGATAAAGCCAGAGTTGACACTGGCGAGGTCAAGTTTTCCTTCATAAAAATCATCACACGGCCTATAAAAATCTTCTTTGATGATATGCCAACACGATTTGAGAAATGTGCTGTTAAAGCCATCTGGTCCTGGGGCTCAATCAGCGGGCATGGATCTAACCACGTCATCAATCTCTTTATGGGTGAAAGGAGTGGTGAAACATTCCAGTCCATCCATTTTCTTAATGATCGAGGGGAGATCAAATTTCATCGATGGTGTGGAACTAGTACCTAGCCTCTCTCTGTATGCATTGTATAAAATTGCTTCCTTTGTGTTATGGTCTGTGGTGATCGATCCATCAGGAAGTTTGAGTGAGGCAATCACATTTCTACGGTATCTCTCAGTTGCCAGATCCTGGAAGAGCTTTGTGTTTTCCTCACCAAATTTGATATATCTGATTGTGCAATGTTTTCTCCAAAAACCATTCTGAAACTGGAGTAGTTTGAGGAGATGGGCTTTAACAATTTGGCGAAAATTGGCCTCGGGTATTGAGAGGCTTCTTAGGTCCTCCAGCCCATCTAGTTCACTCAAGGCCCAATTACAGTTTTGAATGAGGATGGATAGGCGGGAAATCCCCTTACTCCGGGGGGGGGGGGGGGGGGGGGGGGGGGGGGGGGGGGGGGGGGGGGGGGGGGGGGGGGGGGGGGGGGGGGGGGGGGGGGGGGGGGGGGGGGGGGGGGGGGGGGGGGGGGGGGGGGGGGGGGGGGGGGGGGGGGGGGGGGGGGGGGGGGGGGGGGGGGGGGGGGGGGGGGGGGGGGGGGGGGGGGGGGGGGGGGGGGGGGGGGGGGGGGGGGGGGGGGGGGGGGGGGGGGGGGGGGGGGGGGGGGGGGGGGGGGGGGGGGGGGGGGGGGGGGGGGGGGGGGGGGGGGGGGGGGGGGGGGGGGGGGGGGGGGGGGGGGGGGGGGGGGGGGGGGGGGGGGGGGGGGGGGGGGGGGGGGGGGGGGGGGGGGGGGGGGGGGGGGGGGGGGGGGGGGGGGGGGGGGGGGGGGGGGGGGGGGGGGGGGGGGGGGGGGGGGGGGGGGGGGGGGGGGGGGGGGGGGGGGGGGGGGGGGGGGGGGGGGGGGGGGGGGGGGGGGGGGGGGGGGGGGGGGGGGGGGGGGGGGGGGGGGGGGGGGGGGGGGGGGGGGGGGGGGGGGGGGGGGGGGGGGGGGGGGGGGGGGGGGGGGGGGGGGGGGGGGGGGGGGGGGGGGGGGGGGGGGGGGGGGGGGGGGGGGGGGGGGGGGGGGGGGGGGGGGGGGGGGGGGGGGGGGGGGGGGGGGGGGGGGGGGGGGGGGGGGGGGGGGGGGGGGGGGGGGGGGGGGGGGGGGGGGGGGGGGGGGGGGGGGGGGGGGGGGGGGGGGGGGGGGGGGGGGGGGGGGGGGGGGGGGGGGGGGGGGGGGGGGGGGGGGGGGGGGGGGGGGGGGGGGGGGGGGGGGGGGGGGGGGGGGGGGGGGGGGGGGGGGGGGGGGGGGGGGGGGGGGGGGGGGGGGGGGGGGGGGGGGGGGGGGGGGGGGGGGGGGGGGGGGGGGGGGGGGGGGGGGGGGGGGGGGGGGGGGGGGGGGGGGGGGGGGGGGGGGGGGGGGGGGGGGGGGGGGGGGGGGGGGGGGGGGGGGGGGGGGGGGGGGGGGGGGGGGGGGGGGGGGGGGGGGGGGGAGAAAATTAGCTCACAAAAGCTTTAGTCTTCATTTGGCAACGTTGTCCACTGAGAAGATGGAGATTGTATAACATATATGGCCCATGTCGAGGCGATGGTAGACAATGTTTCACTGATTGGATGTATGACCTAAACATTCCCGACACTGAGGATTGGCTACTAGTGGGCGACTATAATTTTATTCGATCAACCCAAAACAGAAATAAACCAGGAGGAAGCACTAATGATATTTTCTTGTTCAATGACATCATTCGAGCCCAAGCGCTAATTGAAATTCCCCTCAAAGGACGATCATACACGTGGAGCAATATGCAAGATGACCCATTACTTGAACATCTCGACTGGTGCTTCTCTTCTTGTCACTGGACACAAACTTTCCCTAACACGGTTGCCACACCTTTGGGCAAACCGGTTTCGGACCGTATTCCTTGGGTGGTACAAATCGAAACTAGTATTCCAAAGAGCAAAAAATTTCGTTTCAAGAACTTTTGGATTAACCATGCAGGTTTTCTGGATACAGGTCAATCCTCATGGAATAAGCAATGTCATGCCGCCAAATAGTGCTACCATACAGGGGGGGGGGGGGGGGGGGGGGGGGGGGGGGGGGGGGGGGGGGGGGGGGGGGGGGGGGGGGGGGGGGGGGGGGGGGGGGGGGGGGGGGGGGGGGGGGGGGGGGGGGGGGGGGGGGGGGGGGGGGGGCAATCACTTATGACGAGGCAGGCAGGCAAGGGGACTACTCCTCATTTAAAGACTGCAGCGTCAGCCTCCCGACATGATTCTCAAGAAACAGAAATGCTAGATGAAGATAGTGAACGTAGCTCTGTAGTTGATTACAACATTTCCTCTACACTAGCATCGCAGGTGCTTGCTCTAACTTGGCAGCGTGATATGTGGTTGCATGTTGCATATGGTGTCTAGATTGTAATTCTTCCAATCTGGTTAAACTGCATGTGCTAGTCTGCTTAGCTTATACATTATACCTGTTAATGTGACATGCCTTCCTGTATTTAGTACATAGTACGTCTGTCTATTAAGCATGTCCTTACATAAAACTATTGTTTTTTTGTATCCTGCATCAATCAACATGACGAGACACCTTTAGTATATGCAGTGCGATATTAGTTGCATCTTTCATATGATTTATAGCATGCGCTGCTTCTAATTTGTTGAAATTCCATTTATGATGGGACGCTTTTAACTTGGCAGATTCATATTGGTTGAATCTTTCATGTGGTGTCTAGCTTGCATTGCTTCTTATTTGCTGGAATGGTTTATGCTTAGTTTACACAAACAGTTGTGAACATGCCATGTTGTCCTGTTTTCGTACATATTCCATCCTGGTATCATGTGTTTGCCTTACATCAAAGTAGTGATTGTTAGTATCATGCATGAATGAGTTCTAAAGAGAGAATTTTATTGCTTTTTCTTGTCAGTTTTACTTGACAATTCAAAATCAATAAAGCGGAAGGAAGTTAGCAAGGCAGCGGATAAAGGTGCTCCTTCCGAACGGAGGGCCTCTACAGTGTCTACTCCTCCACACCCCCAAGATGATTTCCAAGACAACACATGCATAGACACTCAACAAAGATGTGTTTATGATGAGCATGACTCCCCTAGTGTAGCATCACCGGTGCTCCCTCTAACTTGGCACGGTTATATGTGGTTGCATGTTATGTGTGATGTCTAGCTTGTATTGCTTCTAATTTTTTTGAATTCCATCTACTTACTTTACACATTATACTTGAATAAGACACGTGTTCCTGTTTCTAGAACATACAATATCTGTCTACCACACCATGTTCTTACATCAAATTACTACTGTTGTGTAACCTGCAACAATCAGTTATCATAAGACACGTTTGACTTCGGAGTGTGATATAGGTTACATCTCACATTCTTTTCTAGCTTGTACTACTAATTTGTTGAAATGGCACTTATGACGAGACATTTTTAACTTGGTAGAGTGATATTCGTTGCATCAAGGGTGCAGTGTCAGCAGATGGAGACGGTAAACGTAGCTTTGGAGTTGATGACCTCGCTCGCAATGAACCACCATCCCAGGTGCTTGCTTTAACTTCACGGTGTCATATGTGGTTGCATGTGCCATATGGTGTCTAGCTTGTATTCGAAAGGCCGAAGTCGGTAAGATAAGGAAAGATATTTTTAACATGAACCACCATCCCGTGAGCACCAGAAGACAAATAGCTAGTCAGGGCACTGGCCGAGCCAGTGACAAGCCCAGCAAAGATAGGCATCACCTGTAAGCCAACTAAAAAGCTGCGATGGTGGCGAAGCAGCCCGCCTACCACCAGGCTCTTAGGTCCTAGATGATCATGCTCACCACTCCAGCCGGATGTCTAGCTTGCATTGCTTCCAATTTGGTTAAATTGCATCTGCTTAGCTTACACATTATACCTTTGGGGGGGGGGGGGGGGGGGGGGGGGGGGGGGGGGGGGGGGGGGGGGGGGGGGGGGGGGGGGGGGGGGGGGGGGGGGGGGGGGGGGGGGGGGGGGGGGGGGGGGGGGGGGGGGGGGGGGGGGGGGGGGGGGGGGGGGGGGGGGGGGGGGGGGGGGGGGGGGGGGGGGGGGGGGGGGGGGGGGGGGGGGGGGGGGGGGGGGGGGGGGGGGGGGGGGGGGGGGGGGGGGGGGGGGGGGGGGGGGGGGGGGGGGGGGGGGGGGGGGGGGGGGGGGGGGGGGGGGGGGGGGGGGGGGGGGGGGGGGGGGGGGGGGGGGGGGGGGGGGGGGGGGGGGGGGGGGGGGGGGGGGGGGGGGGGGGGGGGGGGGGGGGGGGGGGGGGGGGGGGGGGGGGGGGGGGGGGGGGGGGGGGGGGGGGGGGGGGGGGGGGGGGGGGGGGGGGGGGGGGGGGGGGGGGGGGGGGGGGGGGGGGGGGGGGGGGGGGGGGGGGGGGGGGGGGGGGGGGGGGGGGGGGGGGGGGGGGGGGGGGGGGGGGGGGGGGGGGGGGGGGGGGGGGGGGGGGGGGGGGGGGGGGGGGGGGGGGGGGGGGGGGGGGGGGGGGGGGGGGGGGGGGGGGGGGGGGGGGGGGGGGGGGGGGGGGGGGGGGGGGGGGGGGGGGGGGGGGGGGGGGGGGGGGGGGGGGGGGGGGGGGGGGGGGGGGGGGGGGGGGGGGGGGGGGGGGGGGGGGGGGGGGGGGGTTGACTTAACATGGCACAGAGAAAGAGGAAGAAACACATAATGGCAGGGAATGAGAAGCGGATGAATCCTGCAGATTCTGCTGGTACGGATGGTGCAATAGAAGGTCAAAGTCCAGTAGAAAATTCTACAAACACGGCATCCCATGCTACACGAGTTGCAAAAAAATACAAATAGAAACAAATAGCTGCCACCAAACAAGCAGAGACAGCCCTAGTTCTTGCAACACCTACCACAGTACTACCAGCTGCACGACGTACTCGTGCGTCAACTGAGCTAGCAGCACGTTCCCAAGTTCCCTTGCCACCTGAAACTACTTCCCAAGCACTCTTGACATAAGACGAGTTGGCCATATCAGATGAACCTTGTGAGATTCAACAGCAAGAAGGTAGTTGCTGGAGCCAAGTTACAGTTGCATGCTTCTTTATATGCAGTCTCACAGTTTGATGTAGACTAACACTTCCTATGTTTGTTGTCGGACTAACACCTAGGCGTAAGAGGAAACAAACATCAGGGATAATGCTCGGGGGGGGGGGGGGGGGGGGGGGGGGGGGGGGGGGGGGGGGGGGGGGGGGGGGGGGGGGGGGGGGGGGGGGGGGGGGGGGGGGGGGGGGGGGGGGGGGGGGGGGGGGGGGGGGGGGGGGGGGGGGGGGGGGGGGGGGGGGGGGGGGGGGGGGGGGGGGGGGGGGGGGGGGGGGGGGGGGGGGGGGGGGGGGGGGGGGGGGGGGGGGGGGGGGGGGGGGGGGGGGGGGGGGGGGGGGGGGGGGGGGGGGGGGGGGGGGGGGGGGGGGGGGGGGGGGGGGGGGGGGGGGGGGGGGGGGGGGGGGGGGGGGGGGGGGGGGGGGGGGGGGGGGGGGGGGGGGGGGGGGGGGGGGGGGGGGGGGGGGGGGGGGGGGGGGGGGGGGGGGGGGGGGGGGGGGGGGGGGGGGGGGGGGGGGGGGGGGGGGGGGGGGGGGGGGGGGGGGGGGGGGGGGGGGGGGGGGGGGGGGGGGGGGGGGGGGGGGGGGGGGGGGGGGGGGGGGGGGGGGGGGGGGGGGGGGGGGGGGGGGGGGGGGGGGGGGGGGGGGGGGGGGGGGGGGGGGGGGGGGGGGGGGGGGGGGGGGGGGGGGGGGGGGGGGGGGGGGGGGGGGGGGGGGGGGGGGGGGGGGGGGGGGGGGGGGGGGGGGGGGGGGGGGGGGGGGGGGGGGGGGGGGGGGGGGGGGGGGGGGGGGGGGGGGGGGGGGGGGGGGGGGGGGGGGGGGGGGGGGGGGGGGGGGGGGGGGGGGGGGGGGGGGGGGGGGGGGGGGGGGGGGGGGGGGGGGGGGGGGGGGGGGGGGGGGGGGGGGGGGGGGGGGGGGGGGGGGGGGGGGGGGGGGGGGGGGGGGGGGGGGGGGGGGGGGGGGGGGGGGGGGGGGGGGGGGGGGGGGGGGGGGGGGGGGGGGGGGGGGGGGGGGGGGGGGGGGGGGGGGGGGGGGGGGGGGGGGGGGGGGGGGGGGGGGGGGGGGGGGGGGGGGGGGGGGGGGGGGGGGGGGGGGGGGGGGGGGGGGGGGGGGGGGGGGGGGGGGGGGGGGGGGGGGGGGGGGGGGGGGGGGGGGGGGGGGGGGGGGGGGGGGGGGGGGGGGGGGGGGGGGGGGGGGGGGGGGGGGGGGGGGGGGGGGGGGGGGGGGGGGGGGGGGGGGGGGGGGGGGGGGGGGGGGGGGGGGGGGGGGGGGGGGGGGGGGGGGGGGGGGGGGGGGGGGGGGGGGGGGGGGGGGGGGGGGGGGGGGGGGGGGGGGGGGGGGGGGGGGGGGGGGGGGGGGGGGGGGGGGGGGGGGGGGGGGGGGGGGGGGGGGGGGGGGGGGGGGGGGGGGGGGGGGGGGGGGGGGGGGGGGGGGGGGGGGGGGGGGGGGGGGGGGGGGGGGGGGGGGGGGGGGGGGGGGGGGGGGGGGGGGGGGGGGGGGGGGGGGGGGGGGGGGGGGGGGGGGGGGGGGGGGGGGGGGGGGGGGGGGGGGGGGGGGGGGGGGGGGGGGGGGGGGGGGGGGGGGGGGGGGGGGGGGGGGGGGGGGGGGGGGGGGGGGGGGGGGGGGGGGGGGGGGGGGGGGGGGGGGGGGGGGGGGGGGGGGGGGGGGGGGGGGGGGGGGGGGGGGGGGGGGGGGGGGGGGGGGGGGGGGGGGGGGGGGGGGGGGGGGGGGGGGGGGGGGGGGGGGGGGGGGGGGGGGGGGGGGGGGGGGGGGGGGGGGGGGGGGGGGGGGGGGGGGGGGGGGGGGGGGGGGGGGGGGGGGGGGGGGGGGGGGGGGGGGGGGGGGGGGGGGGGGGGGGGGGGGGGGGGGGGGGGGGGGGGGGGGGGGGGGGGGGGGGGGGGGGGGGGGGGGGGGGGGGGGGGGGGGGGGGGGGGGGGGGGGGGGGGGGGGGGGGGGGGGGGGGGGGGGGGGGGGGGGGGGGGGGGGGGGGGGGGGGGGGGGGGGGGGGGGGGGGGGGGGGGGGGGGGGGGGGGGGGGGGGGGGGGGGGGGGGGGGGGGGGGGGGGGGGGGGGGGGGGGGGGGGGGGGGGGGGGGGGGGGGGGGGGGGGGGGGGGGGGGGGGGGGGGGGGGGGGGGGGGGGGGGGGGGGGGGGGGGGGGGGGGGGGGGGGGGGGGGGGGGGGGGGGGGGGGGGGGGGGGGGGGGGGGGCAGCTATTTGTTTCTGTTTGGCTTTTTTTGCAGCTCGTGTAGCATGGGATGGCATGTTTGTAGAATTTTCCGCTGGACTTTGACCTTCTATTGCACCATCAGTACCAGCAGAATCTGCAGGATTCATCCACTTCTCATTCCCTGCCATTCTGTGTTTCTTCCTCTTTGTTTGTGCCATGTTAAGTCAAGACGACAAGAAAAATGAATAACAGTTTAGTTCTTCAGAACAAATTGATGCGTGATGCAAATGAACTGAACTTTGATGTTAGACAACCACATGATAGGAGGATGTAATATGTATGAAAAACAGGACGGAAGAGATAACCAGAACTATGATGTGTAAACTAAGAAGAAGAGATTTCACCAAATTAGAAGCAATGCAATGGAAGGTAGACACCATATGAAAGATGCTACAAATATCGCTCTGCCAAGTTAACAGTGTCTCATCATAAATGGCGTTTAAACAAATGTGAAGCAGTACACGAAATAAATCATCTGCAAGATGCAAACAACATCACACTACCATGTTAGAGGTCTCTCGTCATTAGTGTCATTGCATATTCACAACATTACATATTCACAGCTTATGATGTGTAAATAAGGAGAATGCATTTCAACAAACTAGAAGCAATGAAAGCTAGACACCATATGAAAGATGCAACGAATATCACTCTACCAAGTTAAAACTGTCTTGTCATAAGTGCCATTTCAACAAATTAGTAGTACAAGCTAGAAAAGAATGTGAGATGTAACCTATATCACACTCTGAAGTCAAACTTGTCTTATGATAAGTGGGGGGGGGGGGGGGGGGGGGGGGGGGGGGGGGGGGGGGGGGGGGGGGGGGGGGGGGGGGGGGGGGGGGGGGGGGGGGGGGGGGGGGGGGGGGGGGGGGGGGGGGGGGGGGGGGGGGGGGGGGGGGGGGGGGGGGGGGGGGGGGGGGGGGGGGGGGGGGGGGGGGGGGGGGGGGGGGGGGGGGGGGGGGGGGGGGGGGGGGGGGGGGGGGGGGGGGGGGGGGGGGGGGGGGGGGGGGGGGGGGGGGGGGGGGGGGGGGGGGGGGGGGGGGGGGGGGGGGGGGGGGGGGGGGGGGGGGGGGGGGGGGGGGGGGGGGGGGGGGGGGGGGGGGGGGGGGGGGGGGGGGGGGGGGGGGGGGGGGGGGGGGGGGGGGGGGGGGGGGGGGGGGGGGGGGGGGGGGGGGGGGGGGGGGGGGGGGGGGGGGGGGGGGGGGGGGGGGGGGGGGGGGGGGGGGGGGGGGGGGGGGGGGGGGGGGGGGGGGGGGGGGGGGGGGGGGGGGGGGGGGGGGGGGGGGGGGGGGGGGGGGGGGGGGGGGGGGGGGGGGGGGGGGGGGGGGGGGGGGGGGGGGGGGGGGGGGGGGGGGGGGGGGGGGGGGGGGGGGGGGGGGGGGGGGGGGGGGGGGGGGGGGGGGGGGGGGGGGGGGGGGGGGGGGGGGGGGGGGGGGGGGGGGGGGGGGGGGGGGGGGGGGGGGGGGGGGGGGGGGGGGGGGGGGGGGGGGGGGGGGGGGGGGGGGGGGGGGGGGGGGGGGGGGGGGGGGGGGGGGGGGGGGGGGGGGGGGGGGGGACTAAAGGTGTCTTGTCATGTTGATTGATGCGGGGTACAAAAAAACAATAGTTTTATGTAAGGACATGATTAATAGAAAGATGTACTATGTACTGAATACAGGAAGTCATGTCACATTAACATGTATAATGTATAAGCTAAGCAGACTAGCACATGCAGTTTAACCAGATTGGAAGAATTACAATCTAGACACCATATGCAACATGCAACCACATATCACGCTGCCAAGTTAGAGCAAGCACATGCGATTCTAGTGTAGGGGAAATGATGTATTCAACTACAGAGCTATGTTCACTATCTTCATCTAGCATTTCTGTTTCTTGAGAATCATGTCGGGAGGCTGATGCTGCATTCTTTAAATGAGGAGTAGTCCCCTTGCCTGCCTGCCACGTCATAAGTGATTGATGAGGGATACACATGAACATTAGTTTGATGTAGAACATGGTTAATACACAAATGTGTATGTACCAAAAACAGAAAGGCATGTCATATTCAATGGTATAATGTGTAAGCTAAGCAGATGCAATTTAACCAAATTGGAAGCAATACAAGCTAGACATACGGCTAGAGTGGTGAGCATGATCATCTAGGACCTGAGAGCCTGGTGGGAGGCAGGCTGCTTCGCCACCATCGCACCTTTTTAGTTGGCTTCCAGGTGATGCCTATCTTTGCTGGGCTTGTCACTGGCTCGGCCAGTGCCCTGACTAGCTATTTGTCTTCTGGTGCTCAGGGGATGGTGGTTCATGTAAAAAAATATCTTTCCTTATCTTACCGACTTCGGCCTTTCGAATACAAGCTAGACACCATATGGAACATGCAACCACATATGACACCGTGAAGTTAAAGCAAGCACCTAGGATGGTGGTTCATTGCGAGCGAGGTCATCAACTCCAGAGCTACGTTTACCGTCTCCATCTGCTGACACTGCACCCTTTATAGCGATGTAACATGTCTTGCCTACCCGCATATGAAGCTGGAGCGGGGGGGGGGGGGGGGGGGGGGGGGGGGGGGGGGGGGGGGGGGGGGGGGGGGGGGGGGGGGGGGGGGGGGGGGGGGGGGGGGGGGGGGGGGGGGGGGGGGGGGGGGGGGGGGGGGGGGGGGGGGGGGGGGGGGGGGGGGGGGGGGGGGGGGGGGGGGGGGGGGGGGGGGGGGGGGGGGGGGGGGGGGGGGGGGGGGGGGGGGGGGGGGGGGGGGGGGGGGGGGGGGGGGGGGGGGGGGGGGGGGGGGGGGGGGGGGGGGGGGGGGGGGGGGGGGGGGGGGGGGGGGGGGGGGGGGGGGGGGGGGGGGGGGGGGGGGGGGGGGGGGGGGGGGGGGGGGGGGGGGGGGGGGGGGGGGGGGGGGGGGGGGGGGGGGGGGGGGGGGGGGGGGGGGGGGGGGGGGGGGGGGGGGGGGGGGGGGGGGGGGGGGGGGGGGGGGGGGGGGGGGGGGGGGGGGGGGGGGGGGGGGGGGGGGGGGGGGGGGGGGGGGGGGGGGGGGGGGGGGGGGGGGGGGGGGGGGGGGGGGGGGGGGGGGGGGGGGGGGGGGGGGGGGGGGGGGGGGGGGGGGGGGGGGGGGGGGGGGGGGGGGGGGGGGGGGGGGGGGGGGGGGGGGGGGGGGGGGGGGGGGGGGGGGGGGGGGGGGGGGGGGGGGGGGGGGGGGGGGGGGGGGGGGGGGGGGGGGGGGGGGGGGGGGGGGGGGGGGGGGGGGGGGGGGGGGGGGGGGGGGGGGGGGGGGGGGGGGGGGGGGGGGGGGGGGGGGGGGGGGGGGGGGGGGGGGGGGGGGGGGGGGGGGGGGGGGGGGGGGGGGGGGGGGGGGGGGGGGGGGGGGGGGGGGGGGGGGGGGGGGGGGGGGGGGGGGGGGGGGGGGGGGGGGGGGGGGGGGGGGGGGGGGGGGGGGGGGGGGGGGGGGGGGGGGGGGGGGGGGGGGGGGGGGGGGGGGGGGGGGGGGGGGGGGGGGGGGGGGGGGGGGGGGGGGGGGGGGGGGGGGGGGGGGGGGGGGGGGGGGGGGGGGGGGGGGGGGGGGGGGGGGGGGGGGGGGGGGGGGGGGGGGGGGGGGGGGGGGGGGGGGGGGGGGGGGGGGGGGGGGGGGGGGGGGGGGGGGGGGGGGGGGGGGGGGGGGGGGGGGGGGGGGGGGGGGGGGGGGGGGGGGGGGGGGGGGGGGGGGGGGGGGGGGGGGGGGGGGGGGGGGGGGGGGGGGGGGGGGGGGGGGGGGGGGGGGGGGGGGGGGGGGGGGGGGGGGGGGGGGGGGGGGGGGGGGGGGGGGGGGGGGGGGGGGGGGGGGGGGGGGGGGGGGGGGGGGGGGGGGGGGGGGGGGGGGGGGGGGGGGGGGGGGGGGGGGGGGGGGGGGGGGGGGGGGGGGGGGGGGGGGGGGGGGGGGGGGGGGGGGGGGGGGGGGGGGGGGGGGGGGGGGGGGGGGGGGGGGGGGGGGGGGGGGGGGGGGGGGGGGGGGGGGGGGGGGGGGGGGGGGGGGGGGGGGGGGGGGGGGGGGGGGGGGGGGGGGGGGGGGGGGGGGGGGGGGGGGGGGGGGGGGGGGGGGGGGGGGGGGGGGGGGGGGGGGGGGGGGGGGGGGGGGGGGGGGGGGGGGGGGGGGGGGGGGGGGGGGGGGGGGGGGGGGGGGGGGGGGGGGGGGGGGGGGGGGGGGGGGGGGGGGGGGGGGGGGGGGGGGGGGGGGGGGGGGGGGGGGGGGGGGGGGGGGGGGGGGGGGGGGGGGGGGGGGGGGGGGGGGGGGGGGGGGGGGGGGGGGGGGGGGGGGGGGGGGGGGGGGGGGGGGGGGGGGGGGGGGGGGGGGGGGGGGGGGGGGGGGGGGGGGGGGGGGGGGGGGGGGGGGGGGGGGGGGGGGGGGGGGGGGGGGGGGGGGGGGGGGGGGGGGGGGGGGGGGGGGGGGGGGGGGGGGGGGGGGGGGGGGGGGGGGGGGGGGGGGGGGGGGGGGGGGGGGGGGGGGGTAACTACGATTATTTTGGACTGGAGGAGCTAAATTAGAATCTATTTTGTACACGACTACATATGCTATTATGTACAAAATCAGAGCAAAGATTGGTGCCCCCATAATTTAGGTATGATTTGCAAATGCCATGATATCAAATTCAAATAATTGAATGGACTTCATGTTGAATTCGATTTTTTAAAACCACCTTAAGTTGAATTCAAATGTATGCTAGTTCATAGGTAGCTATTTATAATGTTCATTATGTAACTTTCGTATGTATAATGTGCTTTACACACACAACATGAACTATACTCACGTTTATATTCGATTGCTAAAGCGATGCATTGTTTGGAGTTCAAAATACTAACTATGTGGATCAATTGTGTTGAATAATAACATAGACATGCTCAAATTCGATAGAATCTAGATGTCTGATGGATCAATGACCGTTCCTTACGCGAATTGCAAATATCATGATCCCATCCTAATATTTGGATACAATTTATATCTTTAGTTAATGTGTACAGCAGTCTTGTACGTGTAGTTTCACTCTCCATCGGTGGTCTCTCACACATGCTCACACACTCTCTCCCGAGGTGTCTTTCTCGCACACATGCTCTCGATATAACCCTTCCTCCCTCTCGTAACCATTTACAACTGTTTTCACTAACCTTTATCACAAGCACTCTTCCTCTCACAAGCATACAC
>JAAAWM010008255.1:0-12837 GCA_036873465.1 Thinopyrum obtusiflorum
TTGTCGCAAGAGTTGGACACTTTCTCGAGAAAGAATTTCTCGCTAAAGAATTGAGTGGGAGGACAGTACAACTTAATGAGATTAGTGAATCTTCGGCAACCGTTGATATGGCTAAGGAACCGGAAGAAATTCCGCTAATTTTCCCTACAACCGAGCCGGAAGTTGTCGCATGTGATGCGGAGACTTCAGACAATGTTGTAACTGAACCGCGCAGATCAGGTAGGGCTATCCAGCCACCTGAGTGGTTTCATAACAAAATCTTCATTCTTGAAGATGATGAACCTGCGCACTACAAGAAAGCGACGGCGGGGCCCAGCTCAAAGGAATGGCACAAGGCCATGAAATCCGAGATGGAATCCATGTACGAAAACCAAGTTTGGAACTTGGAAGAATTTCCAGAAGGCATAAAGCAGATTGGTTGTAAATGGATTTTCAAAAGAAAGACAGACGCGGATGGTAACATTACTATCCACAAAGCTAGACTTGTCGCGAAGGGGTTGACGCAAGTTCCAGGAGTGGACTACGACGAGAATTTCTCGCCCGTAGCTATGCTTAGGCCTGTTCGGATATTACTAGCAATTGCTGCTTATTTTGATTATGAAATATGGCAGATGGATATCAAAACGGCTTTGCAAAATGGAAACCTCAAAGAGGATGTATTCATGATACAGCCAGAAGGTTTTGTCATTCATGAGGATGCTAAAAAGGTATTCAAACTTCAGAAAGCCATTTATGGTCTGAAGCAAGCGTCAAGGAGTTGGAACATTCATTTTCATGAAGTAGTCAAAGAGTTTGGCTTCATCGGGAATGACGAAGAATCTTGTGTTTACAAGAAGTTTAGTGGGAGCGCAAAAGCATTTCTAATCATGTATGTGGATGACATATTGTTGATTGGAAATGACGTGAATTTTCTTAGCGAAATAAAATACTCATTGAAGAAAAGTTTTTCAATGAAAGACTTAGGCGAAGCGGCATATGTATTGGGCATTAGAATCTATAGAGATAGATTCAAACGCCTGATAGCGCTTAGCCAAAGCACGTACATTGACAAGGTGTTGAAAAGGTTCAACATGGAGAACTCCAAGAAAGGCCTACTCCCCATGTCACCTGGCACAGTGCTTTGCAAGAATCAGTGTACTCGGACTCTCGATGAGCGAGTACAAATGAATGATGTTCCATATGCCTCGGCAGTTGGTTCTATTATGTATGCCATGCTATGTACAAGACCGGATATTTCCTATGCGCTAAGTGTTAGCAGCCGGTACCAAAGTGATCCAGGATTGGAGGGGGGGGGGGGGGGGGGGGGGGGGGGGGGGGGGGGGGGGGGGGGGGGGGGGGGGGGGGGGGGGGGGGGGGGGGGGGGGGGGGGGGGGGGGGGGGGGGGGGGGGGGGGGGGGGGGGGGGGGGGGGGGGGGGGGGGGGGGGGGGGGGGGGGGGGGGGGGGGGGGGGGGGGGGGGGGGGGGGGGGGGGGGGGGGGGGGGGGGGGGGGGGGGGGGGGGGGGGGGGGGGGGGGGGGGGGGGGGGGGGGGGGGGGGGGGGGGGGGGGGGGGGGGGGGGGGGGGGGGGGGGGGGGGGGGGGGGGGGGGGGGGGGGGGGGGGGGGGGGGGGGGGGGGGGGGGGGGGGGGGGGGGGGGGGGGGGGGGGGGGGGGGGGGGGGGGGGGGGGGGGGGGGGGGGGGGGGGGGGGGGGGGGGGGGGGGGGGGGGGGGGGGGGGGGGGGGGGGGGGGGGGGGGGGGGGGGGGGGGGGGGGGGGGGGGGGGGGGGGGGCGCTAAGTGTTAGCAGCCGGTACCAAAGTGATCCAGGATTGGAACACTGGGCCGCAGTCAAGGGTATTCTTAAGTACCTTAGAAGGACCAAGGATTTACTCCTTGTGTACGGAGGTGATGAAGAGCTCATTGTAAGTGGTTACACTGATGCGGGCTTCATGACTGACCCAGATGACTTCAAATCTTAATCAGGCTATGTTTTCATATTGAACGGTGGCGCAGTTGATTGGAAAAGTTCCAAACAAAAGACTATGGCGGATTCTACGATGGAGGCGGAATATGTTGCAGCTTCAGAAGCCTCCAAGGAGGCGATATGGATCAAGCAATTTCTTGAAGACCTTGGTGTGGTTCCAAGTGCCCTGGACCCGGTGGAGATCTATTGTGATAATAATGGCACCGTGGCTCAGGCAAGGAAGCCAAGTTCGCACCATAAGACAAGACATATTCAACGCAAATATAAACTCATTCGACATCATGTCGAAGAGGGTTTAGTGAAAGTACGCAAAGTTCACATGGATCTGAACGTGTCAAACCCAATGACAAAGCCTCTACCACGAGCAAAGCATGAGCAGCACCGGATAGCCATTGGTGTTAGGGAAGCCATGTAACTGGATTATGACTAGTGCAAGTGGGAGTCTCTAGGAGATATGTCCTAGAGGCAGTAATAACAGTTATTTTGTATCTCCAAAGTTTGTAATGAAAGTTTATGTTCCATGCTATAACTGCAATGATTCTTGAGTCTACAATAACACGAGGCTCGGAGGGAAACTCATATGCACGTGTGGTATAATAAAAAGTAAATGTATTCCTGGTCATGCCCCTATAACTGACTCAAGTATTGCATGATGATCCTATTTTCCTGATCATGGGCATGCCTATGCCGGCAATTTTGAGGGCACAATGTTGGTAGAACACTTGTGTTGAATCGACCCGAATTGATGTTATGCTATGAGATGCATTCGTCACAAAGTTTATGGTATATAACACAGAGAAGTTAATGTTTGCATAATTCCTTTGACCATGAGAGTATCGAGTTCCTTCGGGCTTGCTTCGTGAACTTTGGGGTTTGTTAAACGTCATCCGTAACTGGGTGGCTATTACGGCCGCTTACGGGTTCACGGGAAAGTATGACAAGTAACAAGATAGCTCAAGATTGGGAATTGCTCCTCCGGCAGTGGAGAGATATTCTCGGGCCCTCTCAGTGTTATGGTATCCATCATCGTCTGGCCAGACACCATGTGATTTTATCACAGGGATGCCGGAACACAGAAACGAGAAAAGAGAACAAAACCGGTAACGAGGTAACTGGCATAGTGGACAAGTTGTTGATCCACGGGGATGCAAGTAAATCTCACCTCGGGTGTTTGTAACATATCGCGAAGCAACAGGAATAGCACACGGCAACCGCAGGTTCACTCGAATATTTATTCGTGTGGGTATAGGGTTCAATATGGGTGTCCACGGCTCCGATGTTGATCATTGATCGGAAAGAGTTCCGGTCATGTCTATACTTCACCGAACCTATAGGGTCACGCGCTTAAGGGTCATCTATCTGTTGAATACTAGACAGGGAATCTGAGAGAAAATCACCGGAAAAGTTTCGGACAACGAAAAAGTTCCAGAGAGAGAACACCAGAATAGTTTCGGTAAAACCGAAAAGTTGTTTCGGGGTATACCATTAAGTCAAAATGGTTTCGGGACACCCCTGATAATTCTTGGAGGGTGCCAGAATCATTCTGGAAACTTCTGGGAATTTTCCGGGATAAAAACCGGAAATGTTCCGGAGCTGCCGGAACCACTTCAGATGCTTTTCGCAGATGAAAATCACTAATCCGGAATTGTTTCCGAACGCATTGAAAATTATTTTAGTGGGTACTAAAAATGTTCTAAGTCCACATAAATATTTTCAGTTCGAACGGACGCTGAAAAATGTCGTTGTGAATAGTGAAAGTGCTTTTTGGAATATTTTTGGAGAGCCATCTTTTAGGACTTTGTCAAAGCTTCTAGAAGGGAAAGGCTTACAAAGGAAGGAACCCCTTTTGGGGGGGGGGCCCCCCCCCCCCCCGGGCAAGGGTTGGCCGGCCATAGGTGGTGGTGCTCCATGGAGCTCCACATGGCCTCCCATTATGACCTTAATACACATGAGGTGTGACCTAATGCATGGGCTTTTTGGTAATTTTTGGAGGCACCCTTCCCCTTGGCTTTCCTATAAATAGAGGAGGTGAGGGCTGCCATCTCTTCATCCCTTGCTCTCATACACATGCCAAGCTTTGTCTGGCTCTCTCTCTCTCTCCCTCCCACGAAAAGAGTTTCGTAGAGCCGAAAGGTTGTCTGGGTTCCGGCAGGAACTAGTTCTAGACGGCGAAGCCCTGCCGGATAGCTGACACCGTATGTGTGCAACCCAGTAGAGAGGTAGTAGTTTCGATCTTTTGCCCGAGGGGCTGTTCGAGGGTCCTCCCGAAGGGCTGTCCGAGTTTCCGTTTGAGTTTCGAGGGTCCTCCCGAAGAGTTGTCCGCGACATCATCCGAGAGACTGTCCGACCGCCTCCCGAAGGGCTGTCCGACGAGGGAGTACATCCTCGCGGTTGGGAGGTTGTAAATCCTAGCTGCGGGGATCTGCACCGATGATCTACTCCGACTCTTCTTCCGCTGCGCTCCGAGTCGGTACGGATCAGATCAAACCTTGTATGCAGTCTCCATAGTGATCCTGGGCGTGCTCGCTATACCGAAAGTTTTGTTTCCTGTTGCATTCCCTTACAGCATGAGGCGAGACCAGAAAAATAGTCTCGGCATTTGGGATGGAGCTTCAACCCGAGTTTGGTAAGAAGATGATCCATTGTCTCATGGAAACTAGGATCCACATCGCAAATCTGACGAGTCCAACTAAGCTAGAGAAAATCATGTCATGGTTGACCAGACCTTATGATCTGGAGCCCCGGATCGATGTAAAATGAACCCCACATCTGTCGATGTCACTGGAGGCAAAGCCACCATGTCAAAGGAGGGGGCCAATTTTTACGCGAGCCAATGACGCCTGCCGTGGTGATGTATCACTTTTTTAGGCCTGCACATGCATCCATCACCGTTGGCAATGGCAACTCCAGCTAGGGATAATCTTTTTGTTTTGTCGACGAGGCTTTAGATCAACGTTCATTTTCTTTGAGGAACTTTAGATCAAGGTTCATTTTATTTGAGGAACTTTAGATCAAGGCCCATGGATAAAAGGCATGCACCAGATTAACATAGGTTCTCATGATCTCATCTCCGGCAGGGCAGTTCACTATCTCTAGGTCAAGCTTCAAGCCATTAGTTCTTCTTGGCAATCAAGATGACATTTTTTTTGTGTGGAAAGGACCTACTCTGCTTCATCTTCATCGACGTATAATCTACTCTCTATGTGTTAACCCAAGCTGTAATTTCACGTCAATTTTTCTTTAACCCCCCCCCCCCCCCCCCCCCCCCCCCCCCCCCCCCCCCCCCCCCCCCCCCCCCCCCCCCCCCCCCCCCCCCCCCCCCCCCCCCCCCCCCCCCCCCCCCCCCCCCCCCCCCCCCCCCCCCCCCCCCCCCCCCCCCCCCCCCCCCCCCCCCCCCCCCCCCCCCCCCCCCCCCCCCCCCCCCCCCCCCCCCCCCCCCCCCCCCCCCCCCCCCCCCCCCCCCCCCCCCCCCCCCCCCCCCCCCCCCCCCCCCCCCCCCCCCCCCCCCCCCCCCCCCCCCCCCCCCCCCCCCCCCCCCCCCCCCCCCCCCCCCCCCCCCCCCCCCCCCCCCCCCCCCCCCCCCCCCCCCCCCCCCCCCCCCCCCCCCCCCCCCCCCCCCCCCCCCCCCCCCCCCCCCCCCCCCCCCCCCCCCCCCCGGTGTCCAAAACTTTTTCGGTGATTTTCTCTCAGACTCCCTGTCTAGTATTCAGCAGATAGATGACCCTTAAGCGTGTGACCATATAGGTTCGGTGAAGCATAGACATGACCTGGAACCCCTTCCGATCAATGATCAACATCGGAGTCATGGACACCCATATTGACCCCTATACCCACACGAATGAATATTCGAGTGAACCTCCAGTTGCCATGTGCTATTCCTGTTGCTTCACGATATGTTACAAACACCCGAGGTGAGATTTATTGCATTCTTGTGGGTCAACAATTTGTCCATCATGCAAGTTACCTCATTACCGGTTTTGTTCTCTTTTCTCGTTTCCGTGTTCCGGCATCCCAGTGATCAAATCACAAGGTGTCTGGCCAGACGAGGATGGATACCGTAACACCGAGAGGGCCCGAGTATATCTCTCCATCGCCGGAGGAGCAAATCCCAATCTTGAGCTATCTCGTTACTAGCCATACTTTTCCATGAACCCGTAAGCCGCCGTAATAGCCACCCAATTACGGATGACGTTTAACAAACCCCAACCCCCCCCCCCCCCCCCCCCCCCCCCATGAATCAAGCATGAAGAAACTCGATACTCTCATGGTCTGAGGAATTATGCAAACATTAACTTCTCTGTGTTATTAACCATTAACTTGTGATGAATGCATCTCATAGCATAACATCAATCGGGTCGATTCAACACAAGTGTTCTCCTAACATTGTGCCCTCAAAGTTGCCCCCCCCCCCCCCCCCCCCCCCCCCCCCCCCCCCCCCCCCCCCCCCCCCCCCCCCGATCAGGAAAACAGGATCATCATGCAATACTTGAGCCAGTCATAGAGGCTTGACCAGGAATACAATTTTCCGTTTATTATCCCACATATGCACATGAGTTTCCCTCCAAGCCTTGTTTTATTGTAGACTCGAGAATCATTGCAGTTATAGCATGGAACATAAACTTTCATTACAAACCAGGAGATACAAAATAACTGATATTACTGCCTCTAGGGCATATCTCCTACAGACTCCCACTTGAACTAGAGTCATAATCCAGTTACATGGCTTCCCTAACACCAATGTCTATCCGGTGTTGCTCATGCTTTGCTTGTGGTAGAGGCTTTGTCATCGGGTCTGACACATTCAGATCCGTGTGAACTTTGCCCCCCCCCCCCCCCCCCCCCCCCCCCCCCCCCCCCCCCCCCCCCCCCCCCCCCCCCCCCCCCCCCCCCCCCCCCCCCCCCCCCCCCCCCCCCCCCCCCCCCCCCCCCCCCCCCCCCCCCCCCCCCCCCCCCCCCCCCCCCCCCCCCCCCCCCCCCCCCCCCCCCCCCCCCCCCCCCCCCCCCCCCCCCCCCCCCCCCCCCCCCCCCCCCCCCCCCCCCCCCCCCCCCCCCCCCCCCCCCCCCCCCCCCCCCCCCCCCCCCCCCCCCCCCCCCCCCCCCCCCCCCCCCCCCCCCCCCCCCCCCCCCCCCCCCCCCCCCCCCCCCCCCCCCCCCCCCCCCCCCCCCCCCCCCCCCCCCCCCCCCCCCCCCCCCCCCCCCCCCCCCCCCCCCCCCCCCCCCCCCCCCCCCCCCCCCCCCCCCCCCCCCCCCCCCCCCCCCCCCCCCCCCCCCCCCCCCCCCCCCCCCCCCCCCCCCCCCCCCCCCCCCCCCCCCCCCCCCCCCCCCCCCCCCCCCCCCCCCCCCCCCCCCCCCCCCCCCCCCCCCCCCCCCCCCCCCCCCCCCCCCCCCCCCCCCCCCCCCCCCCCCCCCCCCCCCCCCCCCCCCCCCCCCCCCCCCCCCCCCCCCCCCCCCCCCCCCCCCCCCCCCCCCCCCCCCCCCCCCCCCCCCCCCCCCCCCCCCCCCCCCCCCCCCCCCCCCCCCCCCCCCCCCCCCCCCCCCCCCCCCCCCCCCCCCCCCCCCCCCCCCCCCCCCCCCCCCCCCCCCCCCCCCCCCCCCCCCCCCCCCCCCCCCCCCCCCCCCCCCCCCCCCCCCCCCCCCCCCCCCCCCCCCCCCCCCCCCCCCCCCCCCCCCCCCCCCCCCCCCCCCCCCCCCCCCCCCCCCCCCCCCCCCCCCCCCCCCCCCCCCCCCCCCCCCCCCCCCCCCCCCCCCCCCCCCCCCCCCCCCCCCCCCCCCCCCCCCCCCCCCCCCCCCCCCCCCCCCCCCCCCCCCCCCCCCCCCCCCCCCCCCCCCCCCCCCCCCCCCCCCCCCCCCCCCCCCCCCCCCCCCCCCCCCCCCCCCCCCCCCCCCCCCCCCCCCCCCCCCCCCCCCCCCCCCCCCCCCCCCCCCCCCCCCCCCCCCCCCCCCCCCCCCCCCCCCCCCCCCCCCCCCCCCCCCCCCCCCCCCCCCCCCCCCCCCCCCCCCCCCCCCCCCCCCCCCCCCCCCCCCCCCCCCCCCCCCCCCCCCCCCCCCCCCCCCCCCCCCCCCCCCCCCCCCCCCCCCCCCCCCCCCCCCCCCCCCCCCCCCCCCCCCCCCCCCCCCCCCCCCCCCCCCCCCCCCCCCCCCCCCCCCCCCCCCCCCCCCCCCCCCCCCCCCCCCCCCCCCCCCCCCCCCCCCCCCCCCCCCCCCCCCCCCCCCCCCCCCCCCCCCCCCCCCCCCCCCCCCCCCCCCCCCCCCCCCCCCCCCCCCCCCCCCCCCCCCCCCCCCCCCCCCCCCCCCCCCCCCCCCCCCCCCCCCCCCCCCCCCCCCCCCCCCCCCCCCCCCCCCCCCCCCCCCCCCCCCCCCCCCCCCCCCCCCCCCCCCCCCCCCCCCCCCCCCCCCCCCCCCCCCCCCCCCCCCCCCCCCCCCCCCCCCCCCCCCCCCCCCCCCCCCCCCCCCCCCCCCCCCCCCCCCCCCCCCCCCCCCCCCCCCCCCCCCCCCCCCCCCCCCCCCCCCCCCCCCCCCCCCCCCCCCCCCCCCCCCCCCCCCCCCCCCCCCCCCCCCCCCCCCCCCCCCCCCCCCCCCCCCCCCCCCCCCCCCCCCCCCCCCCCCCCCCCCCCCCCCCCCCCCCCCCCCCCCCCCCCCCCCCCCCCCCCCCCCCCCCCCCCCCCCCCCCCCCCCCCCCCCCCCCCCCCCCCCCCCCCCCCCCCCCCCCCCCCCCCCCCCCCCCCCCCCCCCCCCCCCCCCCCCCCCCCCCCCCCCCCCCCCCCCCCCCCCCCCCCCCCCCCCCCCCCCCCCCCCCCCCCCCCCCCCCCCCCCCCCCCCCCCCCCCCCCCCCCCCCCCCCCCCCCCCCCCCCCCCCCCCCCCCCCCCCCCCCCCCCCCCCCCCCCCCCCCCCCCCCCCCCCCCCCCCCCCCCCCCCCCCCCCCCCCCCCCCCCCCCCCCCCCCCCCCCCCCCCCCCCCCCCCCCCCCCCCCCCCCCCCCCCCCCCCCCCCCCCCCCCCCCCCCCCCCCCCCCCCCCCCCCCCCCCCCCCCCCCCCCCCCCCCCCCCCCCCCCCCCCCCCCCCCCCCCCCCCCCCCCCCCCCCCCCCCCCCCCCCCCCCCCCCCCCCCCCCCCCCCCCCCCCCCCCCCCCCCCCCCCCCCCCCCCCCCCCCCCCCCCCCCCCCCCCCCCCCCCCCCCCCCCCCCCCCCCCCCCCCCCCCCCCCCCCCCCCCCCCCCCCCCCCCCCCCCCCCCCCCCCCCCCCCCCCCCCCCCCCCCCCCCCCCCCCCCCCCCCCCCCCCCCCCCCCCCCCCCCCCCCCCCCCCCCCCCCCCCCCCCCCCCCCCCCCCCCCCCCCCCCCCCCCCCCCCCCCCCCCCCCCCCCCCCCCCCCCCCCCCCCCCCCCCCCCCCCCCCCCCCCCCCCCCCCCCCCCCCCCCCCCCCCCCCCCCCCCCCCCCCCCCCCCCCCCCCCCCCCCCCCCCCCCCCCCCCCCCCCCCCCCCCCCCCCCCCCCCCCCCCCCCCCCCCCCCCCCCCCCCCCCCCCCCCCCCCCCCCCCCCCCCCCCCCCCCCCCCCCCCCCCCCCCCCCCCCCCCCCCCCCCCCCCCCCCCCCCCCCCCCCCCCCCCCCCCCCCCCCCCCCCCCCCCCCCCCCCCCCCCCCCCCCCCCCCCCCCCCCCCCCCCCCCCCCCCCCCCCCCCCCCCCCCCCCCCCCCCCCCCCCCCCCCCCCCCCCCCCCCCCCCCCCCCCCCCCCCCCCCCCCCCCCCCCCCCCCCCCCCCCCCCCCCCCCCCCCCCCCCCCCCCCCCCCCCCCCCCCCCCCCCCCCCCCCCCCCCCCCCCCCCCCCCCCCCCCCCCCCCCCCCCCCCCCCCCCCCCCCCCCCCCCCCCCCCCCCCCCCCCCCCCCCCCCCCCCCCCCCCCCCCCCCCCCCCCCCCCCCCCCCCCCCCCCCCCCCCCCCCCCCCCCCCCCCCCCCCCCCCCCCCCCCCCCCCCCCCCCCCCCCCCCCCCCCCCCCCCCCCCCCCCCCCCCCCCCCCCCCCCCCCCCCCCCCCCCCCCCCCCCCCCCCCCCCCCCCCCCCCCCCCCCCCCCCCCCCCCCCCCCCCCCCCCCCCCCCCCCCCCCCCCCCCCCCCCCCCCCCCCCCCCCCCCCCCCCCCCCCCCCCCCCCCCCCCCCCCCCCCCCCCCCCCCCCCCCCCCCCCCCCCCCCCCCCCCCCCCCCCCCCCCCCCCCCCCCCCCCCCCCCCCCCCCCCCCCCCCCCCCCCCCCCCCCCCCCCCCCCCCCCCCCCCCCCCCCCCCCCCCCCCCCCCCCCCCCCCCCCCCCCCCCCCCCCCCCCCCCCCCCCCCCCCCCCCCCCCCCCCCCCCCCCCCCCCCCCCCCCCCCCCCCCCCCCCCCCCCCCCCCCCCCCCCCCCCCCCCCCCCCCCCCCCCCCCCCCCCCCCCCCCCCCCCCCCCCCCCCCCCCCCCCCCCCCCCCCCCCCCCCCCCCCCCCCCCCCCCCCCCCCCCCCCCCCCCCCCCCCCCCCCCCCCCCCCCCCCCCCCCCCCCCCCCCCCCCCCCCCCCCCCCCCCCCCCCCCCCCCCCCCCCCCCCCCCCCCCCCCCCCCCCCCCCCCCCCCCCCCCCCCCCCCCCCCCCCCCCCCCCCCCCCCCCCCCCCCCCCCCCCCCCCCCCCCCCCCCCCCCCCCCCCCCCCCCCCCCCCCCCCCCCCCCCCCCCCCCCCCCCCCCCCCCCCCCCCCCCCCCCCCCCCCCCCCCCCCCCCCCCCCCCCCCCCCCCCCCCCCCCCCCCCCCCCCCCCCCCCCCCCCCCCCCCCCCCCCCCCCCCCCCCCCCCCCCCCCCCCCCCCCCCCCCCCCCCCCCCCCCCCCCCCCCCCCCCCCCCCCCCCCCCCCCCCCCCCCCCCCCCCCCCCCCCCCCCCCCCCCCCCCCCCCCCCCCCCCCCCCCCCCCCCCCCCCCCCCCCCCCCCCCCCCCCCCCCCCCCCCCCCCCCCCCCCCCCCCCCCCCCCCCCCCCCCCCCCCCGAACTTTTCCTATCAACTGCGCCTCCGTTCAACATGAAAACATAGCCTGATTGAGATTTGAAGTCATCTGGGCCAGTCATGAAGCCTGCATCAGTGTAACCACTTACAATGAGCTCTTCATCACCTCCGTACACAAGGAGTAAATCCTTGGTCCATCTGAGGTACTTAAGAATACCCTTGACTGCGGCCCAGTGTTCCAATCATGGATCACTTTGGTACCGGCTGCTAACACTTAGCGCATAGGAAACATCCGGTCTTGTACATAGCATGGCATACATAATAGAACCAACTGCCGAGGCATATGGAACATCATTCATTTGTACTGGCTCATCGAGAGTTCGAGGACTCTGATTCTTGCAAAGCACTGTGCCAGGTGACATGGGGAGTAGGCCTTTCTTGGAGTTCTCCATGTTGAACCTTTTCAACACCTTGTCAATGTACGTGCTTTGGCTAAGCGCTATCAGGCAATTTGATCTATCACTATAGATTCTGATGCCCAATACATATGCCGCTTCGCCTAAGACTTTCATTGAAAACCTCCAACTGCCGAGGCATATGGAACATCATTCATTTGTACTGGCTCATCGAGAGTCCCCCCCCCCCCCCCCCCCCCCCCCCCCCCCCCCCCCCCCCCCCCCCCCCCCCCCCCCCCCCCCCCCCCCCCCCCCCCCCCCCCCCCCCCCCCCCCCCCCCCCCCCCCCCCCCCCCCCCCCCCCCCCCCCCCCGCCCGTTCAGGATGACCCGTGAATGGCGTCTTGGTCATTTTCCCCATCAAGCAAGCTTCACATGTGTCAAATGATTCAAAATCAAGGGACGGTAAAACTCCATCTTTATGGAGTCTTTGCATGCATTTCTTTCCGATGTGGCCAAGGCGACAGTGCCACAAGAGAGTGGTGGTGGTATCAGCCTTCTTAAGGCGTTTAGCATTCACGTTAAAGACATCATTTCCACATTCAAGTTTTAGTATGAAAAGGCCCCCAACAATGGGTGCAAATCCATAAAACATATCCTTACAATAAAGTGAACAACCATTGTTCTCAGACTTGTATGAATACCCATCGTGTACTAAACATGATCCAGAGATAATGTTTCTACACAACAGTGGAACAAAATAATAGTTACTTAGTTCTAGGATAAATCCTGAAGGGAGACGTAGAGGCATAATGCCGACGGCTTGAGCGGCGATCCCAGTGCCGTTCCCGACGCGCATCATATGAAACCACTCAGGTGGCTGGATAGCCCTACCTGATCTGCGCGGTTCAGTTACAACATTGTTTGAAGTCTCCGCATCATATGCGACAACTTCCGGCTTGGTTGTAGGGATAATTAGCGGAATTTCTTCCGGTTCCTTAGCCATATCAACGGTTGCCAAAGATTCACTAATCTCATTAAGTTGTACTATCCTTCCACTCACTTCTTTAGTGAGAAACTCTTTCTCAAGAAAGACTCCATGTTTTGCAACAAACACTTTGCTCTCGGAGGTGTGGTAGAAAGAATACCCAACTGTCTCCTTTGGGTAACCTACAAAGTAACATTTGTCTGATCTGGGATCAAGTTTGCTTGGCTGTAAATGCTTTACGTATGCCTCACAACCCCAAATTTTGAGAAACGACAGGTCGGGTTTCTTCCCGTGCCATATATCATATGGTGTCGTCTCAACAGACTTAGACGGTGCTCTGTTAAGTGTGTGAGCGGCAGTAAGTAGTGCGTGACCCCAAAAAGATATCAGTAGATCTGTAAGAGACATCATCGACCTTACCATGTCCAACAAGGTTCGGTTACGTCGTTCCGATACTCCATTTCTCTGTGGAGTTCCGGGAGGCGTAAGCTGTGCAACGATTCCACGGTCACTCAGATGTTGGCCAAACTCATGACTAAGATACTCGC
>JAAAWM010008256.1:0-12843 GCA_036873465.1 Thinopyrum obtusiflorum
GTTTAAGAGCGAGGTTTGGACGTGGAGGCGAGAGTCCACAGGGCTGGCCGGAGTGAGAGCTTCCTGGCCATGCTCGCTTGGCGCGGACTTCGAGAGTTCAGATCTAGAGTTCGGGGGCGAGTCTGGCTTCGCCGATGACGCAGTCCCCTCCGGATCTCTGGTAGTGAGCTCCATAATTGCAGATAGTCTGGTGGGCTCTAAACTCCCATCTTCAGACCTGGTAGTCTGCTCTGGATCTAGGGCCAGAGCGGTGGTTGGGGCCGCGAACCCTTCGAAGATCAAGTCTCCTCGGATATCAGCGACATAGTTCAGATTCCCAAAACTGATCTGATGACCTGGGGCATTGCTGTCGATCTGCTCAAGGTGGCCAATCGAGTTGGCACGCAGTGCAAAGCCACCGAATATGAAAATTTGGCCGGGGAGGAAAGTCTCTCCCGAAATGGCATTTTTGTAGATGATCGATCGAGCCATCGAACCTTCTGTCGACGTCACAGTGGAACTCTCAATGAAAACACCAATGTCCATGTCAAAACCGGCCGATCTCAGGTAGGGGGTCCCGAACTGTGCGTCTGAGGATCGAAGGCAACAGGAGGCGGGGGACACGATGTTTACCCAGGTTCGGGCCCTCTTAATGGAGGTAATACCCTACTTCCTGCTTGATTGGCTTTGTTGAGTATAGGGGTTACAAGAGTTCATCTACCTCGAGATCATAATGGCTAAACCCTAGATGTCTAGCCTGTATGATTGTGATTGCCTCTACGGACTAAACCCTCCAGTTTATATAGACACCGGAGGGGCCTAGGGTTGTACAGAGTCGGTTTACAGAGAAAGGAATCTTCATATCCGAACGCCAAGCTTGCCATCCACGCAAAGGAGAGTCCCATCCGGACACGGGGGAAGGCCTTCTATCTTGTATCTTCACGGCCCACCAATCCGGCCCACGTCACATATCCCGGACGCCAGGGGACCCCCTAATCCAGGACTCCCTCAGTGGGGCTGGGGGAAACGGCCGTTAGGTTGGCCACTTTCTTTGCCGTCTGCTCGCAGACAGCATAGAAGCTTTGTCGTCTGCTAGCAGACGGCAAAGAAAGTGGCCGTTAGGTCATCCTCGTTAGTGGGCCACCCTTGTCGTCTGCTAGCAGACGACAAAGCTTCTATGCCGTCTGCTAGCAGATGGCAAAGAGCTGGCTGATGGCAAACATGATCTTTGTCGTCAGCTCTTTCTTTGCCATCAGTTTTTGAAAGTGCGTTATATCGACTAGAGGGGGGTGAATAGGCAATTTTTACAAATTCGTCACTGAGGAATTTCAGGGTGAGGAAATTCCTAAGTCACGAACAACTATCAGCGGAATAAGTACTCAGATGCAAGCATAACATAGTAGTAGCACAGTCACCATGATGAAATGAAAACAAGCACAGAGTACAAGTAGCGTAAACACAAGATAGCAGGCTGAAGACAAAGTGACTGAAGAAATAGGATTGATGAAATTGAGAAAGTCTTCAGTCAAAGTCTTCAAACAGTAACGATCAAGTACTTCAGCATATGAATGAGGAAATGAAAGGGTAGAGGAAATAGAACCAGTAGCTCGGTGAAGACAGTGATTTGGTATACCAGCTCTAACTGATGTGATAGTCGTACGTCTGGTTGGAGCAGATAGGTATTTAAACCTGAGGACACACAGTCCCGGACACACAGTCCTCACCATATTCTCCTTGAGCTAAGGTCACACAGACCTCGCCCAATCACTTGTGGTAAGTCTTCAGGTGACTTCCAAACCTTCACAGCCTCGGTCACTCGGAGATCCATAATTTCCTCTTGGATGCTCTAGACCCCCCCCCCCCCCCCCCCCCCCCCCCCCCCCCCCCCCCCCCCCCCCCCCCCCCCCCCCCCCCCCCCCCCCCCCCCCCCCCCCCCCCCCCCCCCCCCCCCCCCCCCCCCCCCCCCCCCCCCCCCCCCCCCCCCCCCCCCCCCCCCCCCCCCCCCCCCCCCCCCCCCCCCCCCCCCCCCCCCCCCCCCCCCCCCCCCCCCCCCCCCCCCCCCCCCCCCCCCCCCCCCCCCCCCCCCCCCCCCCCCCCCCCCCCCCCCCCCCCCCCCCCCCCCCCCCCCCCCCCCCCCCCCCCCCCCCCCCCCCCCCCCCCCCCCCCCCCCCCCCCCCCCCCCCCCCCCCCCCCCCCCCCCCCCCCCCCCCCCCCCCCCCCCCCCCCCCCCCCCCCCCCCCCCCCCCCCCCCCCCCCCCCCCCCCCCCCCCCCCCCCCCCCCCCCCCCCCCCCCCCCCCCCCCCCCCCCCCCCCCCCCCCCCCCCCCCCCCCCCCCCCCCCCCCCCCCCCCCCCCCCCCCCCCCCCCCCCCCCCCCCCCCCCCCCCCCCCCCCCCCCCCCCCCCCCCCCCCCCCCCCCCCCCCCCCCCCCCCCCCCCCCCCCCCCCCCCCCCCCCCCCCCCCCCCCCCCCCCCCCCCCCCCCCCCCCCCCCCCCCCCCCCCCCCCCCCCCCCCCCCCCCCCCCCCCCCCCCCCCCCCCCCCCCCCCCCCCCCCCCCCCCCCCCCCCCCCCCCCCCCCCCCCCCCCCCCCCCCCCCCCCCCCCCCCCCCCCCCCCCCCCCCCCCCCCCCCCCCCCCCCCCCCCCCCCCCCCCCCCCCCCCCCCCCCCCCCCCCCCCCCCCCCCCCCCCCCCCCCCCCCCCCCCCCCCCCCCCCCCCCCCCCCCCCCCCCCCCCCCCCCCCCCCCCCCCCCCCCCCCCCCCCCCCCCCCCCCCCCCCCCCCCCCCCCCCCCCCCCCCCCCCCCCCCCCCCCCCCCCCCCCCCCCCCCCCCCCCCCCCCCCCCCCCCCCCCCCCCCCCCCCCCCCCCCCCCCCCCCCCCCCCCCCCCCCCCCCCCCCCCCCCCCCCCCCCCCCCCCCCCCCCCCCCCCCCCCCCCCCCCCCCCCCCCCCCCCCCCCCCCCCCCCCCCCCCCCCCCCCCCCCCCCCCCCCCCCCCCCCCCCCCCCCCCCCCCCCCCCCCCCCCCCCCCCCCCCCCCCCCCCCCCCCCCCCCCCCCCCCCCCCCCCCCCCCCCCCCCCCCCCCCCCCCCCCCCCCCCCCCCCCCCCCCCCCCCCCCCCCCCCCCCCCCCCCCCCCCCCCCCCCCCCCCCCCCCCCCCCCCCCCCCCCCCCCCCCCCCCCCCCCCCCCCCCCCCCCCCCCCCCCCCCCCCCCCCCCCCCCCCCCCCCCCCCCCCCCCCCCCCCCCCCCCCCCCCCCCCCCCCCCCCCCCCCCCCCCCCCCCCCCCCCCCCCCCCCCCCCCCCCCCCCCCCCCCCCCCCCCCCCCCCCCCCCCCCCCCCCCCCCCCCCCCCCCCCCCCCCCCCCCCCCCCCCCCCCCCCCCCCCCCCCCCCCCCCCCCCCCCCCCCCCCCCCCCCCCCCCCCCCCCCCCCCCCCCCCCCCCCCCCCCCCCCCCCCCCCCCCCCCCCCCCCCCCCCCCCCCCCCCCCCCCCCCCCCCCCCCCCCCCCCCCCCCCCCCCCCCCCCCCCCCCCCCCCCCCCCCCCCCCCCCCCCCCCCCCCCCCCCCCCCCCCCCCCCCCCCCCCCCCCCCCCCCCCCCCCCCCCCCCCCCCCCCCCCCCCCCCCCCCCCCCCCCCCCCCCCCCCCCCCCCCCCCCCCCCCCCCCCCCCCCCCCCCCCCCCCCCCCCCCCCCCCCCCCCCCCCCCCCCCCCCCCCCCCCCCCCCCCCCCCCCCCCCCCCCCCCCCCCCCCCCCCCCCCCCCCCCCCCCCCCCCCCCCCCCCCCCCCCCCCCCCCCCCCCCCCCCCCCCCCCCCCCCCCCCCCCCCCCCCCCCCCCCCCCCCCCCCCCCCCCCCCCCCCCCCCCCCCCCCCCCCCCCCCCCCCCCCCCCCCCCCCCCCCCCCCCCCCCCCCCCCCCCCCCCCCCCCCCCCCCCCCCCCCCCCCCCCCCCCCCCCCCCCCCCCCCCCCCCCCCCCCCCCCCCCCCCCCCCCCCCCCCCCCCCCCCCCCCCCCCCCCCCCCCCCCCCCCCTGAGAGTTTGCTAGTCATCGGCTTCAGCCCCCACGTAGATACTACGGGGGTGTTCGGAATAGCACATGACCACACTTGACCGAACGTCTTGGTCCGTAATGGAGGTGTCAGTGTGGCGAACCAGGCAATCGGACTATGCGGCTTTATCACTCTCACTTAGCCATAGGAGTTTGACAACGGGACTGTAAGATAGCCCCTGGTGCGTATGCGGCTATCCGAACTTGGATGCCTTATGCGCGTGGCTGGAAGATAGCCAGTCCTTCATGTAATACGGAAGAAATCGCTAGAGATTTAGTAAGTCGCCGAATTGCTGACCAGCTCTCGCCGCATCATGAAAGTCCGTTTTCGGCTTTCTCTACTGAGGTGCTTGACCGGGCGAACCACAAACACAATCGCAGTAGTTCTCCCTTTACTACCTTAGCCGAACAAGCGGAATGTAAGGTTGTAAACACAGGAGCCGGGCAACCCAACTATTGACCAAAGACATGATTCGGAGCCGATGCATATAATGCAGTATTCGGGACACCGAAGTCTACTCTGAGAGTGTTCGGACTTTCTGTTTTTGAAAATATATATGGCTGAATAGAGCCCCTGGCGATTTAAGTTGTGCCGAGGTGTATATGCCAGTCTGACGTAAAGGAGGAAGACAGATTAAGAAATAAGCCTATACCGAACAAGGTTGGGCGAAACTGTTTCCATTATAGTCTGATTGGTATGTCAAAACATATTTTTACAGAAGATGCCATAAGCATCAAGGCTATTTTACATGCCGAGAACAAGGGAAAGCTGTATACAGGTCCTAGAAAGGAAAAGATGATCTTGAAGATCCTTTGGACACTCTGCCGCACGTCTGCGCCACTTTCACCTTGTTGTATGACCCTTTGAGAGGATCAACGATCGAGTATACATAAGGGGCCTGGAAAGGGGCCCTTGGTATCATTGAAAAGTGATGTGGGTTGTAAAGAACCTGAAAGATAAAAATAAGAAGAAGAAAGGGAGGAATATGAGGGTCCGGATAGGGTCGAGCCGTATTGTGGACTTCATTTTTAGTATACCTCCGTGCTTGCCCATGGAATCTTTAGTGCGTAGTTATGTACGTGCGGTATGTATGCCGCTATCAGGGTGGGGCTTTGACGGAGGTTGAATTGCTAATCTAGCTCTGGACGAGCCGGACTGCCATTCTGCAGGGTAGACCGGACTCGTTGGCAGTGTCCGGGGGCTTGACTGCCGATGTAGTATTCGGCTTGATAAGGCCACCCTGTACTTCAGATGCAAGGGCCGTTGTATGCTCCTCAGTACGGAGGGAGCGCTCCATGTTTCCATTAACTGTAATAATGCTGTGGGGTCCAGGCATTTTGAGCTTTAAGTAAGCATAATGCGGGACCGCATTGAAGCGGGCGAAGGCGGTTCTCTCGAGCAGTGCGTGATAACCACTGTGGAAAGGGATGACGTCGAAGGTCAAGTCTTTGCTTTGGAAGTTGTCCGGCGAGCCGAAGACCACTTCCAATGTTATTAAGCCCGTGCAGTGGGCTTCTACACTAGGTATTACTCCTTTGAAGGTGGTTTTTGTGGGCTTAATTCTTGATGGATCGATGCCCATTTTGCGGACAGTGTCCTGATAAAGCAGGTTAAGACTGCTACCGCCATCCATAAGGACGCGCGTGAGATGGAATCCGTCGATAATTGGATCGAGGACCAATGCTGCTGAACCTCCATGACGGATACTGGTCGGATGGTCTCTGTGATCGAAAGTGATCGGACAGGCTGACCATGGATTAAATTTTGGGGCGACTGGCTCTATGGCGTAAACGTCCCTTAGTGCGTGCTTGCGCTCCCACTTGGGGATATGAGTAACGTAGATCATATTCACCATTTTTACCTCGGGGGGAAATTTCTTCTGTCCCCCTGTGTTCGGAGGGCGAGGCTCTTCATCGTCGTTCTCGCTGGGCGGTCCTTTCCCCTTATGTTCGGTGTTTAGGTTACCGGCCTGTTTAAAGACCCAACAATTTCTGTTGGAATGATTGGCAGGCTTGTCAGGGGTGCCATGAATCTGGCAAGGCCGATCAAGTATTCTGTCTAAACTAGATGGACCATCTTTGTTTCCTTTGAATGGCTTCTTCCGCTGACCGGGTTTAGAGCCATTGAATCTGGCGTTGACCGCCATGTCTTCAGTATCATCGTTATTGCTTCGACGCTTGTGTTTGCCCCCCCCCCCCCCCCCCCCCCCCCCCCCCCCCCCCCCCCCCCCCCCCCCCCCCCCCCCCCCCCCCCCCCCCCCCCCCCCCCCCCCCCCCCCCCCCCCCCCCCCCCCCCCCCCCCCCCCCCCCCCCCCCCCCCCCCCCCCCCCCCCCCCCCCCCCCCCCCCCCCCCCCCCCCCCCCCCCCCCCCCCCCCCCCCCCCCCCCCCCCCCCCCCCCCCCCCCCCCCCCCCCCCCCCCCCCCCCCCCCCCCCCCCCCCCCCCCCCCCCCCCCCCCCCCCCCCCCCCCCCCCCCCCCCCCCCCCCCCCCCCCCCCCCCCCCCCCCCCCCCCCCCCCCCCCCCCCCCCCCCCCCCCCCCCCCCCCCCCCCCCCCCCCCCCCCCCCCCCCCCCCCCCCCCCCCCCCCCCCCCCCCCCCCCCCCCCCCCCCCCCCCCCCCCCCCCCCCCCCCCCCCCCCCCCCCCCCCCCCCCCCCCCCCCCCCCCCCCCCCCCCCCCCCCCCCCCCCCCCCCCCCCCCCCCCCCCCCCCCCCCCCCCCCCCCCCCCCCCCCCCCCCCCCCCCCCCCCCCCCCCCCCCCCCCCCCCCCCCCCCCCCCCCCCCCCCCCCCCCCCCCCCCCCCCCCCCCCCCCCCCCCCCCCCCCCCCCCCCCCCCCCCCCCCCCCCCCCCCCCCCCCCCCCCCCCCCCCCCCCCCCCCCCCCCCCCCCCCCCCCCCCCCCCCCCCCCCCCCCCCCCCCCCCCCCCCCCCCCCCCCCCCCCCCTACGGCGAGGTGGTGCAGGTTGGTGTTCGGCGTAGGTGGCCGCTTTATCTCATCCACATGGTGGCCGGTCTGGTTCATCAGCATGGGCATATCTTGACGGTATGGGCTCGACGACCTCGTCGTCGAATTGTGGTAGTAGCCGATGCTTCGGATAACTCTTTGCTGGGCGTTGAAGGCCATACTCTTCGGCAACCAGGACCTGGGTCCATCTGTCGTTGAGTGTATCCTGTTCGGCTTGGAGCTGTTGCTGCTTCTTTTTTAGGCTTCTCGCAGTAGCGATTAGCTGGCGCTTAAAGTGCTCCTGCTCGAGTGGTTCCTCTAGCACGATGAAGTCTTCGTCGCCGAGGTTCACATCATCTTCGGAGATTGGTAGATAGTTACTATCCTCCGAGTCCTCATTCCCGACTGGATCGTCAGGGTTAACTTGCCCATCCTCCCACTCATCCTGTTCGGATGTTGGCTCGACGTGGGCTTCGGGGTCTTCGGCATTCTCCAGAGTGTTATTACCTCTGGTGCCGGTATTGCTATCTTTTCCGTGACGCAATTTTGAGCGGCGCCGCTGATGTCGACGCTTTGGAGGTGCCTCAGCAGGCTTGTCCTCAACCGGATCCTTCCTTCCGTCGTCGTCATCCTCTTTGGGTGTGTCCACCATATACACGTCATATGTGGAGGTGGCCGTCCAACATCCGGTTATCGGCGGGTCTTGGCCTTGTTCGTCTCCGGCATCGTCATTCATGTCGTCGATGTCTTCGGAGGCATAGTCCAGCATGTCGGTTAAATCCTCGACAGTGGCTATGAAGTGGGTGGTGGGTGGGACGTAAAATTCCCCGCTTTGAGCCCCTAGTCCGGGCTGAGCGTAGTTCGGAAGTGATTCCTCTGTAATGGCGAGGGATCGCATTAGGTCCAGGGCCTCGTTCAAAAGCGAGGTTTGGATGGGGAAGCGAGAGTCCATGGAGCTAGGTGGGGCAGGAGCCTCCTGGCCATGCTCACTTGACGTGGACCTCGAGAGTTCGGAGCAGGTGTCCGGGGGCGAGTCCGGCCTTTCAATGACAAGGGGAGCCCGGTTTGACTCTAGGCTTGCTGATGATGCAGTCCCCTCCGGATCTTTGGCAGCGAGCTCCATAATTGCAGAGAGTCCGGCGGGCTCTAAACTCCCATCTTCGGACCTGATAGTCTGCTCTGGATCTAAGGCCAGAGCGGTGGTTGGGGTCGCGAACCCTTCGAAGATCAAGTCTCCTCAGATATCAGCGACATAGTTCAGATTTCCAAAACTGATCTAGTGACCAGGGGCATAGCTGTCGATCTGTTCAAGGTGGCCAATCAAGTTGGCGCACAGAACGAAGCCACCGAATACAAAAATCTGGCCGGGAAGGAAAGCTTCCCCGGAAATGGCATCGTTGTAGATGATCGAACGAGCCATCGAACCTTTTGTCGATGGCACAGAGGAACTCTCAATGAAAGCACCAATGTCGGTGTCAAAACTGGCCGATCTCGGGTAGGGGGTCCTGAACTGTGCGTCTGAGGATCGAAGGTAAAAGGAGGCAGGGGACACGACGTTTACCCAGGTTCGGGCCCTCTTAATGGAGGTAATACCCTACTTCCTGCTTGATTGACTTTGATGAGTATAGGGGTTACAAGAGTTGATCTACCTCGAGATCGTAATGGCTAAACCCTAGACGTCTAGCCTGTATGATTATGATTTCCTCTACGGACTAAACCCTCCGCTTTATATAGACACCGTAGGGGCCTAGGGTTGTACAAAGTCGGTTTACAGAGAAAGGAAACTACACATCCGAACACCAAGCTTGCCATCCACGCAAAGGAGAGTCCCATCCGGACACGGGGGAAGGCCTTCTATCTTGTATCTTCACGGCCACCAGTCCGGCCCATGTCAGATAGCCCGGACACCCAGGGAACCCCTAATCCAGGACTCCCTCATCGCCCACAACTCTTTGTGTTCAACTCATGCATATCATCTACGCATAGACCTGGCTCGGATGCCACTGTTCGGAAACGTAGCATGCAATTTCAAAAAAAATCCTACGCTCATGCAGGATCTATCTAGGAGATGCATAGCAACGAGAGGGGGAGAGTGTGTTCATGTACCCTCATAGACCACAAGCGGAAGCGTTTGACAACGCGGTTGATGTAGTTGAACTTCTTTTCGTTCCGATCGATCAAGCACCGAACGTATGGCACATCGGGGTTCTGCACACGTTTAGCTCAATGACGTCCCTCGAACTCTTGATCTAGCAAACTATTGAGGGAGAGTTCTATCAGCACGACGGCATGGTGACGGTGATGGTGAAGTGATCTGCGCAGGGCTTCGCCTAAGCACTATGAAGATATGACCGGAGGCGTAAACTATGGAGGGGGGCACCGCACATGGCTAACAATTGTTGGTGTGTGTTCTAGGTGCCCCCTCCCCACATATATATAGGTGGGAGGGGCAGGGGACAGCCAAGGGACGCCCCAAGTAGGAGGAATCCTACTTGGGGGCCTTGTCCAATTCGCCCCCCCCGGGGGGGGGGGGGGGGGGGGGGGGGGGGGGGGGGGGGGGGGGGGGGGGGGGGGGGGGGGGGGGGGGGGGGGGGGGGGGGGGGGGGGGGGGGGGGGGGGGGGGGGGGGGGGGGGGGGGGGGGGGGGGGGGGGGGGGGGGGGGGGGGGGGGGGGGGGGGGGGGGGGGGGGGGGGGGGGGGGGGGGGGGGGGGGGGGGGGGGGGGGGGGGGGGGGGGGGGGGGGGGGGGGGGGGGGGGGGGGGGGGGGGGGGGGGGGGGGGGGGGGGGGGGGGGGGGGGGGGGGGGGGGGGGGGGGGGGGGGGGGGGGGGGGGGGGGGGGGGGGGGGGGGGGGGGGGGGGGGGGGGGGGGGGGGGGGGGGGGGGGGGGGGGGGGGGGGGGGGGGGGGGGGGGGGGGGGGGGGGGGGGGGGGGGGGGGGGGGGGGGGGGGGGGGGGGGGGGGGGGGGGGGGGGGGGGGGGGGGGGGGGGGGGGGGGGGGGGGGGGGGGGGGGGGGGGGGGGGGGGGGGGGGGGGGGGGGGGGGGGGGGGGGGGGGGGGGGGGGGGGGGGGGGGGGGGGGGGGGGGGGGGGGGGGGGGGGGGGGGGGGGGGGGGGGGGGGGGGGGGGGGGGGGGGGGGGGGGGGGGGGGGGGGGGGGGGGGGGGGGGGGGGGGGGGGGGGGGGGGGGGGGGGGGGGGGGGGGGGGGGGGGGGGGGGGGGGGGGGGGGGGGGGGGGGGGGGGGGGGGGGGGGGGGGGGGGGGGGGGGGGGGGGGGGGGGGGGGGGGGGGGGGGGGGGGGGGGGGGGGGGGGGGGGGGGGGGGGGGGGGGGGGGGGGGGGCAATGGCTCTAAACCCGGTCAGCGGAAGAAGCCATTCAAAGGAACACTGGTTAAACAGCCTTCCAGAAAACTCCATTGGCAGCTGGGAAGATTTGGAAGACGCCTTTAGAGACAACTTCCAAGGCACCTATGTTCGGCCCCCAGACGCCGATGACCTCAGTCACATAGTCCAGCAGCATGGAGAGTCAGCCCGGAAACTCTAGACCAGATTCTTAATTAAAAAGAACCAAATTGTGGATTGTCCGAATGCCGAAGCCCTCGCGGCCTTCAAACACAGCGTCCGTGACGAGTGGCTCGCCCGACACCTCGGCCAAGAAAAACCGAAGTCCATGGCAGCTCTCACCGCACTTATGACCTGCTTTTGCACGGGAGAAGATAGCTGGCTAGCTCGTAGAAGCAATAGCACCAGCGACCCTGGCATTTTTGAAGCTAGAGATGGCAACGGCAAGCCACGATGCAACAAACACAAGCGTCGAAGCAATAACGATGATACTGAAGACATGGCGGTCAACGGGGGGGGGGGGGGGGGGGGGGGGGGGGGGGGGGGGGGGGGGGGGGGGGGGGGGGGGGGGGGGGGGGGGGGGGGGGGGGGGGGGGGGGGGGGGGGGGGGGGGGGGGGGGGGGGGGGGGGGGGGGGGGGGGGGGGGGGGGGGGGGGGGGGGGGGGGGGGGGGGGGGGGGGGGGGGGGGGGGGGGGGGGGGGGGGGGGGGGGGGGGGGGGGGGGGGGGGGGGGGGGGGGGGGGGGGGGGGGGGGGGGGGGGGGGGGGGGGGGGGGGGGGGGGGGGGGGGGGGGGGGGGGGGGGGGGGGGGGGGGGGGGGGGGGGGGGGGGGGGGGGGGGGGGGGGGGGGGGGGGGGGGGGGGGGGGGGGGGGGGGGGGGGGGGGGGGGGGGGGGGGGGGGGGGGGGGGGGGGGGGGGGGGGGGGGGGGGGGGGGGGGGGGGGGGGGGGCCTCTCGACCATTTCGAGACTCCTCATCATGTCCGTGATCTCATCCGGGACTCCTAATAACATTCGGTCACCAAATCACATAACTCTTATAATATAAAATCGTCATCAAACGTTAAGCGTGCAGACCCTACAGGTTCGAGAACTATGTAGACATGATCGAGACAACTCTCCGGTCAATAACCAACAGTGGAACCTGGATGCTCATATTGGTTCCTACATATTCTACGAAGATCTTTATCGGTCATACCGTAATGACAACATACATTATTCCCTCTGTCATCGGTATGTTACTTGCCCGAGATTCGATCGTCGGTATCTTCATACCTAGTTCAATCTCATTACCGGCAAGTCTCTTCACTCGTTCTGTAATACATCATCCTACAACTAACTCATTAGTCACACTTCTTGCAAGGCTTAGTATGATGTGTATTACCGAGAGGGCCCAGAGATACCTCTCCGATACTCGGAGTGACAAATCCTAATCTTGATCTATGCCAACCCAACAAACTCCTTCGGAAATACCTGTAGAGCCCCCCCCCCCCCCCCCCCCCCCCCCCCCCCCCCCCCCCCCCCCCCCCCCCCCCCCCCCCCCCCCCCCCCCCCCCCCCCCCCCCCCCCCCCCCCCCCCCCCCCCCCCCCCCCCCCCCCCCCCCCCCCCCCCCCCCCCCCCCCCCCCCCCCCCCCCCCCCCCCCCCCCCCCCCCCCCCCCCCCCCCCCCCCCCCCCCCCCCCCCCCCCCCCCCCCCCCCCCCCCCCCCCCCCCCCCCCCCCCCCCCCCCCCCCCCCCCCCCCCCCCCCCCCCCCCCCCCCCCCCCCCCCCCTAGGGACACGGTGTTTTGTCTATGTTTCCACACATGTATCAAGTTTCCAGTTAATACAATTCTAGCATGAATAATAAACATTTATCATGATATAAGGAAATATAAAATAACAACTTTATTATTGCCTTTTGGGCATAGTTCCTTCAGCGTGAGGGGGTTCTCCACATCCGGGATGTCCAGGGGGCAAGAGGACGGGAACTGTAGAGGCCAGGCTCGAAGCCATGGAGCAGGAGGTCTTCAAGAGCAAGGGGATGGTGGAGCGCAGAGTCAATGCCAATCACCTCATGATTACAAATTTCACCCGTTATCACAAGGTGGATGGACGGTCCATGAAGAACATCGTCTTCACCGTCAACCCGCAAATCAACTGTTGGATTACGAGTTCGGGCAAACCCTTGAGGTTCGAACTCAGGGGTGCGCACGAAGATCTCTCTCTCCCTAGCTCGCTCTCGCAATGATCTCAAGGCCTAGCTCGCCGAACCCAAGGAACAAGAGACACGAGAGCTTATACTGGTTCGGGCCACCGTTGTGGTGTAATACCCTACTCCAGTTTGGTGTGGTGGATTGCCTTGTAGGATGAGGATGAACAAGTACAAGGGATGAACAGCCTCCTGAGGAGAGGTGTTCTTGAGCTCGGTGAGCTTGTGTGTGCGAGGATGGTCTGAATGATCCGTCCCTTTGCTAGGGTGGTGGCTAGTCCTATTTATCGAGGCCCTGGTCCTCTTCCCAAATGTTAGGCGGGAAGGGATCCCACAATGGCCAATTTTGAAGGGAGACAACTAGTACAAGT
>JAAAWM010008257.1:0-12852 GCA_036873465.1 Thinopyrum obtusiflorum
GTATTTGTTCTTTGTGTGCAGGAGCTGTTTACGTGGTGTTGCGTGGTTCTCCTGCTGGTTCGATAACCTTGGTCTCATCACTGAGGAAAATACCTACCGTCGCTGTGCTGCATCATCCCTCCCTCTCTGGGGAAAAACCGACGTTGTTCTAGCAGACATCAGTTAGTTGCAAGATGATGTATTACGGAACGAGGAAAGAGACTTACCAGTAACGAGATTGAACTAGGTATGAAGATACCGACGATCGAATCTCAGGCAAGTAACATACCGATGGACAAAGGGAATTACGTATGTTGTCATAAAGGTTCGACCGATAAAGATCTTCGTAGAATATGTAGGAGCCAATATGGGCATCCAGGTTCCGCTATTGGTTATTGATCGGAGAGGTGTCTCGGTCATGTCTACATAGTTCTCGAACCCGCAGGGTCCGCACGCTTAACGTTCGTTGACGACATAGTGTTATATGATTTGGTGACCGAATTTTGTTCGGAGTCCCGGATGAGATCACGGACATGACGAGGATCTCCAGAATGGTCCGGAGGTAAAGATTGATATATAGGACGATGATATTCGGACTCCGGAAGAGTTTCAGAGTGCACTGGGTAGTTATCGGATCACTGAAAGGGGTTCCGGGCACCCCGGGAAGTATATGGGCCACATGGGCCAAAAGAGGGGAGCACACCAGCCCACAAGGGGCTGACGCGCCCCTCCTATGGCAGCCGGCCTAGGGAGGAAAGGAAAGGGGGGATTCGGCCACCCCCTTCCTTTCTCTCCCCCCTTTCCTTTCTCCCGGAAGCAAATACGGGGGGGGGGGGGGGGGGGGGGGGGGGGGGGGGGGGGGGGGGGGGGGGGGGGGGGGGGGGGGGGGGGGGGGGGGGGGGGGGGGGGGGGGGGGGGGGGGGGGGGGGGGGGGGGGGGGGGGGGGGGGGGGGGGGGGGGGGGGGGGGGGGGGGGGGGGGGGGGGGGGGGGGGGGGGGGGGGGGGGGGGGGGGGGGGGGGGGGGGGGGGGGGGGGGGGGGGGGGGGGGGGGGGGGGGGGGGGGGGGGGGGGGGGGGGGGGGGGGGGGGGGGGGGGGGGGGGGGGGGGGGGGGGGGGGGGGGGGGGGGGGGGGGGGGGGGGGGGGGGGGGGGGGGGGGGGGGGGGGGGGGGGGGGGGGGGGGGGGGGGGGGGGGGGGGGGGGGGGGGGGGGGGGGGGGGGGGGGGGGGGGGGGGGGGGGGGGGGGGGGGGGGGGGGGGGGGGGGGGGGGGGGGGGGGGGGGGGGGGGGGGGGGGGGGGGGGGGGGGGGGGGGGGGGGGGGGGGGGGGGGGGGGGGGGGGGGGGGGGGGGGGGGGGGGGGGGGGGGGGGGGGGGGGGGGGGGGGGGGGGGGGGGGGGGGGGGGGGGGGGGGGGGGGGGGGGGGGGGGGGGGGGGGGGGGGGGGGGGGGGGGGGGGGGGGGGGGGGGGGGGGGGGGGGGGGGGGGGGGGGGGGGGGGGGGGGGGGGGGGGGGGGGGGGGGGGGGGGGGGGGGGGGGGGGGGGGGGGGGGGGGGGGGGGGGGGGGGGGGGGGGGGGGGGGGGGGGGGGGGGGGGGGGGGGGGGGGGGGGGGGGGGGGGGGGGGGGGGGGGGGGGGGGGGGGGGGGGGGGGGGGGGGGGGGGGGGGGGGGGGGGGGGGGGGGGGGGGGGGGGGGGGGGGGGGGGGGGGGGGGGGGGGGGGGGGGGGGGGGGGGGGGGGGGGGGGGGGGGGGGGGGGGGGGGGGGGGGGGGGGGGGGGGGGGGGGGGGGGGGGGGGGGGGGGGGGGGGGGGGGGGGGGGGGGGGGGGGGGGGGGGGGGGGGGGGGGGGGGGGGGGGGGGGGGGGGGGGGGGGGGGGGGGGGGGGGGGGGGGGGGGGGGGGGGGGGGGGGGGGGGGGGGGGGGGGGGGGGGGGGGGGGGGGGGGGGGGGGGGGGGGGGGGGGGGGGGGGGGGGGGGGGGGGGGGGGGGGGGGGGGGGGGGGGGGGGGGGGGGGGGGGGGGGGGGGGGGGGGGGGGGGGGGGGGGGGGGGGGGGGGGGGGGGGGGGGGGGGGGGGGGGGGGGGGGGGGGGGGGGGGGGGGGGGGGGGGGGGGGGGGGGGGGGGGGGGGGGGGGGGGGGGGGGGGGGGGGGGGGGGGGGGGGGGGGGGGGGGGGGGGGGGGGGGGGGGGGGGGGGGGGGGGGGGGGGGGGGGGGGGGGGGGGGGGGGGGGGGGGGGGGGGGGGGGGGGGGGGGGGGGGGGGGGGGGGGGGGGGGGGGGGGGGGGGGGGGGGGGGGGGGGGGGGGGGGGGGGGGGGGGGGGGGGGGGGGGGGGGGGGGGGGGGGGGGGGGGGGGGGGGGGGGGGGGGGGGGGGGGGGGGGGGGGGGGGGGGGGGGGGGGGGGGGGGGGGGGGGGGGGGGGGGGGGGGGGGGGGGGGGGGGGGGGGGGGGGGGGGGGGGGGGGGGGGGGGGGGGGGGGGGGGGGGGGGGGGGGGGGGGGGGGGGGGGGGGGGGGGGGGGGGGGGGGGGGGGGGGGGGGGGGGGGGGGGGGGGGGGGGGGGGGGGGGGGGGGGGGGGGGGGGGGGGGGGGGGGGGGGGGGGGGGGGGGGGGGGGGGGGGGGGGGGGGGGGGGGGGGGGGGGGGGGGGGGGGGGGGGGGGGGGGGGGGGGGGGGGGGGGGGGGGGGTGATTAATTGAACTTAATTTATCATGAACTTAGTCCTGATAGTATTTGCAAATTTATGTTGTAGATCAATAGCTCACGATATAGCTTCACTATTTTTGATATGTTCCTAGAGAAAACTATGTTGAAAGATGATGGTAGCAATGATGCGGACTGGGTCCGTGATCTGAGGATTATCCTCATTGCTGCACAGAAGAATTATGCCCTTGATGCACCGCTAGGTGACAGACCTATTGCAGGGTTAGATGCAAACGTTATGAACGTTTGGCAAGCTCGATATGAATACTACTTGATAGTTTAGTGCGCCATGCTTTATGGCTTAGTACCGGGACTTAAAAAATGTTTTGAACGGCACAGAGCATATGAGATGTTCCAAGAACTGAAATTGGTATTTCAGAATCATGCCCATGTCGAGAGGTATGAGACCTCTGACAAGTACTTTGCCTACAAGATGGAGGAGAATAGCTCAGCCAGTGAGCATGTGCTCAGAATGTCTGGGTACTACAATCGCTTGAATCAAGTGGGAGTTAATCTTCCAGATAATATAGTGATTGACAGAGTTCTCTAGTCACTATCACCAAGCTACTAGATCTTCGTGATGAACTATAATATGCAAGGGATGATGAAAATGATTCCCGAGCTCTTCGCGATGCTGAAATCGATGAAGGTAGAAATCAAGAGGGGGGGGGGGGGGGGGGGGGGGGGGGGGGGGGGGGGGGGGGGGGGGGGGGGGGGGGGGGGGGGGGGGGGGGGGGGGGGGGGGGGGGGGGGGGGGGGGGGGGGGGGGGGGGGGGGGGGGGGGGGGGGGGGGGGGGGGGGGGGGGGGGGGGGGGGGGGGGGGGGGGGGGGGGGGGGGGGGGGGGGGGGGGGGGGGGGGGGGGGGGGGGGGGGGGGGGGGGGGGGGGGGGGGGGGGGGGGGGGGGGGGGGGGGGGGGGGGGGGGGGGGGGGGGGGGGGGGGGGGGGGGGGGGGGGGGGGGGGGGGGGGGGGGGGGGGGGGGGGGGGGGGGGGGGGGGGGGGGGGGGGGGGGGGGGGGGGGGGGGGGGGGGAGGGAGTGTGCGATGGTGATCATATCAACCTTGGAATCACTTCCAACACACATCGTCACCTCGCCCTTAACTAGTATCTGTTCATTCTGCAACTCTTGTTTCGAGTTACTAATCTTAGCAACTGAACCAGTATCAAATACCCAGGGGCTACTATGAACACTAGTAAAGTACACATCAATAACATGTATATCAAATATACCTTTGTTCACTTTGCCATCCTTCTTATTCACCAAGTATTAGGGGGAGTTCCGCTTCTAGTGACCATTCCCTTTGCAGTATAAGCACTCAGTTTTAGGCTTAGGTCTAGCTTTGGGCTTCTTAACGGGAGTGACAACTTGCTTGTCATTCTTCTTGAAATTCCCTTTCTTTCCCTTGCCCTTTTCTTGAAACTAGTGGGCTTGATAACCATCAACATTTGATGCTCTTTCTTGATTTCTACCTTCGTCGATTTCAGCATCGCAAAGAGCTCAGGAATCGTTTTTTGTCATCCCTTGCATATTATAGTTCATCACGAAGTTCTAGTAGCTTGGTGATAGTGACTAGAGAACTCTGTCAATCACTATCTTATCTGGAAGATTAATTCCCACTTGATTCAAGTGATTGTAGTACCCAGACATTCTGAGCAAATGCTCACTGGCTGAGCTATTCTCCTCCATCTTGTAGGCAAAGTACTTGTCAGAGGTCTCATACCTCTCGACATGGGCATGATTCTGAAATACCAATTTCAGCTCTTGGAACATCTCATATGCTCCGTGGCGTTCAAAACATTTTTGAAGTCCCGGTTCTAAGCCGTAAAGCATGGCGCACTAAACTATCAAGTAGTCATCATATCGAGCTTGCCAAACATTCATAACATTTGCATCTGCTCCTGCAATAGGTCTGTCACCTAGCGGTGCATCAAGGACATAATTCTTCTGTGCAGCAATGAGGATAATCCTCAGATCATGGACCCAGTCCGCATCATTGCTACCATCATCTTTCAACTTAGTTTTCTCTAGGAACATATCAAAAAATAGTGATGCTATATCGTGAGCTATTGATCTACAACATTAATTTGCAAATACTATCAGGACTAAGTTCATGATAAATTAAGTTCAATTAATCAAATTACTAATGAACTCCCACTTAAATTAACATCCCTCAAGTTATCTAAGTGATACATGATCCAAATCAACTAAACCATGTCCGATCATCACGTGAGATGGATTAGTCTTCAACGGTGAACATCTTCATGTTGATCATATCTACTATATGACTCATGTTTGACCTTTCGGTCTCTAGTGTTCCGAGACCATGTCTGTACATGCTAGGCTCGTTAAGTTTAACCCAAGTATTCTGCATGTGCAAGGGGGGGGGGGGGGGGGGGGGGGGGGGGGGGGGGGGGGGGGGGGGGGGGGGGGGGGGGGGGGGGGGGGGGGGGGGGGGGGGGGGGGGGGGGGGGGGGGGGGGGGGGGGGGGGGGGGGGGGGGGGGGGGGGGGGGGGGGGGGGGGGGGGGGGGGGGGGGGGGGGGGGGGGGGGGGGGGGGGGGGGGGGGGGGGGGGGGGGGGGGGGGGGGGGGGGGGGGGGGGGGGGGGGGGGGGGGGGGGGGGGGGGGGGGGGGGGGGGGGGGGGGGGGGGGGGGGGGGGGGGGGGGGGGGGGGGGGGGGGGGGGGGGGGGGGGGGGGGGGGGGGGGGGGGGGGGGGGGGGGGGGGGGGGGGGGGGGGGGGGGGGGGGGGGGGGGGGGGGGGGGGGGGGGGGGGGGGGGGGGGGGGGGGGGGGGGGGGGGGGGGGGGGGGGGGGGGGGGGGGGGGGGGGGGGGGGGGGGGGGGGGGGGGGGGGGGGGGGGGGGGGGGGGGGGGGGGGGGGGGGGGGGGGGGGGGGGGGGGGGGGGGGGGGGGGGGGGGGGGGGGGGGGGGGGGGGGGGGGGGGGGGGGGGGGGGGGGGGGGGGGGGGGGGGGGGGGGGGGGGGGGGGGGGGGGGGGGGGGGGGGGGGGGGGGGGGGGGGGGGGGGGGGGGGGGGGGGGGGGGGGGGGGGGGGGGGGGGGGGGGGGGGGGGGGGGGGGGGGGGGGGGGGGGGGGGGGGGGGGGGGGGGGGGGGGGGGGGGGGGGGGGGGGGGGGGGGGGGGGGGGGGGGGGGGGGGGGGGGGGGGGGGGGGGGGGGGGGGGGGGGGGGGGGGGGGGGGGGGGGGGGGGGGGGGGGGGGGGGGGGGGGGGGGGGGGGGGGGGGGGGGGGGGGGGGGGGGGGGGGGGGGGGGGGGGGGGGGGGGGGGGGGGGGGGGGGGGGGGGGGGGGGGGGGGGGGGGGGGGGGGGGGGGGGGGGGGGGGGGGGGGGGGGGGGGGGGGGGGGGGGGGGGGGGGGGGGGGGGGGGGGGGGGGGGGGGGGGGGGGGGGGGGGGGGGGGGGGGGGGGGGGGGGGGGGGGGGGGGGGGGGGGGGGGGCGTACCCTCGTAGACCGTAAGCGGAAGCGTTTCACAACGCGGTTGATGTAGTCAAACTTTCTTCGCGCTCCAACCGATCAAGTACCGAACGCACGGCACCTCCGCATTCTGCACACGTTCAGCTCGGTGACGCCCTCCGCCTTCTTGATCTAGCAAGACGGCGAGGTAGTAGATGAGTTCCGCCAGCACGACGGCGTGGTGACGGTGATGGTGATGTGATCTCCGCAGGAAGCACTACGAAAATATGACCGAGGGAGTAAATGGTGGACGGGGGCGCCGCACACGGCTAAGACAATGTTGTGTCCTTGTGTGGCGCCCCCTCCCCACATATATATAGGTGGGAGGGAGGGAGGAGCAGCCAAAGGAGGCGCCCAAGTAGGAGTAATCCTACTTGGAGTCCCTCCCAAGCCGCGCCCCCCTTGCCTTATATAGGCGCGGGGAAAAGGCAGGGGGTGGCGCCCCCCCTTTCCTTTCTCCCATGAGAGGGAAAGGCAGGAGGGGCTAGATCTCCCCCTTTCCTTCCCTTAGGGCCTGCTATCCAAAGAAGGGGCGCACCAGGGGCTGGTCTGTTCCCCCTTTGGCCCAGGAAATGGGGTGAAGAGCCCCTCCACAATAGTGTTACAAGATTTTTACATGTGGGGGGGGGGGGGGGGGGGGGGGGGGGGGGGGGGGGGGGGGGGGGGGGGGGGGGGGGGGGGGGGGGGGGGGGGGGGGGGGGGGGGGGGGGGGGGGGGGGGGGGGGGGGGGGGGGGGGGGGGGGGGGGGGGGGGGGGGGGGGGGGGGGGGGGGGGGGGGGGGGGGGGGGGGGGGGGGGGGGGGGGGGGGGGGGGGGGGGGGGGGGGGGGGGGGGGGGGGGGGGGGGGGGGGGGGGGGGGGGGGGGGGGGGGGGGGGGGGGGGGGGGGGGGGGGGGGGGGGGGGGGGGGGGGGGGGGGGGGGGGGGGGGGGGGGGGGGGGGGGGGGGGGGGGGGGGGGGGGGGGGGGGGGGGGGGGGGGGGGGGGGGGGGGGGGGGGGGGGGGGGGGGGGGGGGGGGGGGGGGGGGGGGGGGGGGGGGGGGGGGGGGGGGGGGGGGGGGGGGGGGGGGGGGGGGGGGGGGGGGGGGGGGGGGGGGGGGGGGGGGGGGGGGGGGGGGGGGGGGGGGGGGGGGGGGGGGGGGGGGGGGGGGGGGGGGGGGGGGGGGGGGGGGGGGGGGGGGGGGGGGGGGGGGGGGGGGGGGGGGGGGGGGGGGGGGGGGGGGGGGGGGGGGGGGGGGGGGGGGGGGGGGGGGGGGGGGGGGGGGGGGGGGGGGGGGGGGGGGGGGGGGGGGGGGGGGGGGGGGGGGGGGGGGGGGGGGGGGGGGGGGGGGGGGGGGGGGGGGGGGGGGGGGGGGGGGGGGGGGGGGGGGGGGGGGGGGGGGGGGGGGGGGGGGGGGGGGGGGGGGGGGGGGGGGGGGGGGGGGGGGGGGGGGGGGGGGGGGGGGGGGGGGGGGGGGGGGGGGGGGGGGGGGGGGGGGGGGGGGGGGGGGGGGGGGGGGGGGGGGGGGGGGGGGGGGGGGGGGGGGGGGGGGGGGGGGGGGGGGGGGGGGGGGGGGGGGGGGGGGGGGGGGGGGGGGGGGGGGGGGGGGGGGGGGGGGGGGGGGGGGGGGGGGGGGGGGGGGGGGGGGGGGGGGGGGGGGGGGGGGGGGGGGGGGGGGGGGGGGGGGGGGGGGGGGGGGGGGGGGGGGGGGGGGGGGGGGGGGGGGGGGGGGGGGGGGGGGGGGGGGGGGGGGGGGGGGGGGGGGGGGGGGGGGGGGGGGGGGGGGGGGGGGGGGGGGGGGGGGGGGGGGGGGGGGGGGGGGGGGGGGGGGGGGGGGGGGGGGGGGGGGGGGGGGGGGGGGGGGGGGGGGGGGGGGGGGGGGGGGGGGGGGGGGGGGGGGGGGGGGGGGGGGGGGGGGGGGGGGGGGGGGGGGGGGGGGGGGGGGGGGGGGGGGGGGGGGGGGGGGGGGGGGGGGGGGGGGGGGGGGGGGGGGGGGGGGGGGGGGGGGGGGGGGGGGGGGGGGGGGGGGGGGGGGGGGGGGGGGGGGGGGGGGGGGGGGGGGGGGGGGGGGGGGGGGGGGGGGGGGGGGGGGGGGGGGGGGGGGGGGGGGGGGGGGGGGGGGGGGGGGGGGGGGGGGGGGGGGGGGGGGGGGGGGGGGGGGGGGGGGGGGGGGGGGGGGGGGGGGGGGGGGGGGGGGGGGGGGGGGGGGGGGGGGGGGGGGGGGGGGGGGGGGGGGGGGGGGGGGGGGGGGGGGGGGGGGGGGGGGGGGGGGGGGGGGGGGGGGGGGGGGGGGGGGGGGGGGGGGGGGGGGGGGGGGGGGGGGGGGGGGGGGGGGGGGGGGGGGGGGGGGGGGGGGGGGGGGGGGGGGGGGGGGGGGGGGGGGGGGGGGGGGGGGGGGGGGGGGGGGGGGGGGGGGGGGGGGGGGGGGGGGGGGGGGGGGGGGGGGGGGGGGGGGGGGGGGGGGGGGGGGGGGGGGGGGGGGGGGGGGGGGGGGGGGGGGGGGGGGGGGGGGGGGGGGGGGGGGGGGGGGGGGGGGGGGGGGGGGGGGGGGGGGGGGGGGGGGGGGGGGGGGGGGGGGGGGGGGGGGGGGGGGGGGGGGGGGGGGGGGGGGGGGGGGGGGGGGGGGGGGGGGGGGGGGGGGGGGGGGGGGGGGGGGGGGGGGGGGGGGGGGGGGGGGGGGGGGGGGGGGGGGGGGGGGGGGGGGGGGGGGGGGGGGGGGGGGGGGGGGGGGGGGGGGGGGGGGGGGGGGGGGGGGGGGGGGGGGGGGGGGGGGGGGGGGGGGGGGGGGGGGGGGGGGGGGGGGGGGGGGGGGGGGGGGGGGGGGGGGGGGGGGGGGGGGGGGGGGGGGGGGGGGGGGGGGGGGGGGGGGGGGGGGGGGGGGGGGGGGGGGGGGGGGGGGGGGGGGGGGGGGGGGGGGGGGGGGGGGGGGGGGGGGGGGGGGGGGGGGGGGGGGGGGGGGGGGGGGGGGGGGGGGGGGGGGGGGGGGGGGGGGGGGGGGGGGGGGGGGGGGGGGGGGGGGGGGGGGGGGGGGGGGGGGGGGGGGGGGGGGGGGGGGGGGGGGGGGGGGGGGGGGGGGGGGGGGGGGGGGGGGGGGGGGGGGGGGGGGGGGGGGGGGGGGGGGGGGGGGGGGGGGGGGGGGGGGGGGGGGGGGGGGGGGGGGGGGGGGGGGGGGGGGGGGGGGGGGGGGGGGGGGGGGGGGGGGGGGGGGGGGGGGGGGGGGGGGGGGGGGGGGGGGGGGGGGGGGGGGGGGGGGGGGGGGGGGGGGGGGGGGGGGGGGGGGGGGGGGGGGGGGGGGGGGGGGGGGGGGGGGGGGGGGGGGGGGGGGGGGGGGGGGGGGGGGGGGGGGGGGGGGGGGGGGGGGGGGGGGGGGGGGGGGGGGGGGGGGGGGGGGGGGGGGGGGGGGGGGGGGGGGGGGGGGGGGGGGGGGGGGGGGGGGGGGGGGGGGGGGGGGGGGGGGGGGGGGGGGGGGGGGGGGGGGGGGGGGGGGGGGGGGGGGGGGGGGGGGGGGGGGGGGGGGGGGGGGGGGGGGGGGGGGGGGGGGGGGGGGGGGGGGGGGGGGGGGGGGGGGGGGGGGGGGGGGGGGGGGGGGGGGGGGGGGGGGGGGGGGGGGGGGGGGGGGGGGGGGGGGGGGGGGGGGGGGGGGGGGGGGGGGGGGGGGGGGGGGGGGGGGGGGGGGGGGGGGGGGGGGGGGGGGGGGGGGGGGGGGGGGGGGGGGGGGGGGGGGGGGGGGGGGGGGGGGGGGGGGGGGGGGGGGGGGGGGGGGGGGGGGGGGGGGGGGGGGGGGGGGGGGGGGGGGGGGGGGGGGGGGGGGGGGGGGGGGGGGGGGGGGGGGGGGGGGGGGGGGGGGGGGGGGGGGGGGGGGGGGGGGGGGGGGGGGGGGGGGGGGGGGGGGGGGGGGGGGGGGGGGGGGGGGGGGGGGGGGGGGGGGGGGGGGGGGGGGGGGGGGGGGGGGGGGGGGGGGGGGGGGGGGGGGGGGGGGGGGGGGGGGGGGGGGGGGGGGGGGGGGGGGGGGGGGGGGGGGGGGGGGGGGGGGGGGGGGGGGGGGGGGGGGGGGGGGGGGGGGGGGGGGGGGGGGGGGGGGGGGGGGGGGGGGGGGGGGGGGGGGGGGGGGGGGGGGGGGGGGGGGGGGGGGGGGGGGGGGGGGGGGGGGGGGGGGGGGGGGGGGGGGGGGGGGGGGGGGGGGGGGGGGGGGGGGGGGGGGGGGGGGGGGGGGGGGGGGGGGGGGGGGGGGGGGGGGGGGGGGGGGGGGGGGGGGGGGGGGGGGGGGGGGGGGGGGGGGGGGGGGGGGGGGGGGGGGGGGGGGGGGGGGGGGGGGGGGGGGGGGGGGGGGGGGGGGGGGGGGGGGGGGGGGGGGGGGGGGGGGGGGGGGGGGGGGGGGGGGGGGGGGGGGGGGGGGGGGGGGGGGGGGGGGGGGGGGGGGGGGGGGGGGGGGGGGGGGGGGGGGGGGGGGGGGGGGGGGGGGGGGGGGGGGGGGGGGGGGGGGGGGGGGGGGGGGGGGGGGGGGGGGGGGGGGGGGGGGGGGGGGGGGGGGGGGGGGGGGGGGGGGGGGGGGGGGGGGGGGGGGGGGGGGGGGGGGGGGGGGGGGGGGGGGGGGGGGGGGGGGGGGGGGGGGGGGGGGGGGGGGGGGGGGGGGGGGGGGGGGGGGGGGGGGGGGGGGGGGGGGGGGGGGGGGGGGGGGGGGGGGGGGGGGGGGGGGGGGGGGGGGGGGGGGGGGGGGGGGGGGGGGGGGGGGGGGGGGGGGGGGGGGGGGGGGGGGGGGGGGGGGGGGGGGGGGGGGGGGGGGGGGGGGGGGGGGGGGGGGGGGGGGGGGGGGGGGGGGGGGGGGGGGGGGGGGGGGGGGGGGGGGGGGGGGGGGGGGGGGGGGGGGGGGGGGGGGGGGGGGGGGGGGGGGGGGGGGGGGGGGGGGGGGGGGGGGGGGGGGGGGGGGGGGGGGGGGGGGGGGGGGGGGGGGGGGGGGGGGGGGGGGGGGGGGGGGGGGGGGGGGGGGGGGGGGGGGGGGGGGGGGGGGGGGGGGGGGGGGGGGGGGGGGGGGGGGGGGGGGGGGGGGGGGGGGGGGGGGGGGGGGGGGGGGGGGGGGGGGGGGGGGGGGGGGGGGGGGGGGGGGGGGGGGGGGGGGGGGGGGGGGGGGGGGGGGGGGGGGGGGGGGGGGGGGGGGGGGGGGGGGGGGGGGGGGGGGGGGGGGGGGGGGGGGGGGGGGGGGGGGGGGGGGGGGGGGGGGGGGGGGGGGGGGGGGGGGGGGGGGGGGGGGGGGGGGGGGGGGGGGGGGGGGGGGGGGGGGGGGGGGGGGGGGGGGGGGTTAGGCGCTTAGGCATCAGGGCGGTTGGTGTTCACCTTAGGTCGCCTTACCGCCTTATAAACAATGGTTGTGACCTTCAACTCAGCTGTGACTACAGCGATGTCACAAAAATTGACACTGCAGGCTACAGTCACTGTGCAACGTGATATCAAAGAAAGTGCAAATCTACGCCCAGCACCATGTCACAATCATTGAAGCATCTACAACACTTACCTCTAGGGGATTGTGATCACATCAACTGTGGAAGGAGATGATGAATAAAAAAGGATTAGTTAACCAAAGTATCTTTCTTTTTTTTGGCAAACTACCAAAGTATATTGAAGCCTGATAAAAATATCAATAGCTTCTTATGCTAAAATGGAAAAGACAGTTGGCTATGTGCAATTCCGCACATTTAATTACTTCTCAAGAATCATATGACTATACCTGGCAGTTGCAAAACAGACAACAGGCATACAGCCAAAAGAAACGAACTACTGATTGATGTCCCAGCCATGTCAATTTACTGCAAAAAGACCTAACAAATCTTTATCACTAGACACATATTCTATCACGAAGTTTTCAAATTCATGGCAGCTATATAATGGCAACATGGCTGGGAAGGAAGCATTGGAATTAGTTGGATAGTGAAAGTACCTAAATAACTTCGTGAATTTGATATCAATAGCAGTTAGCAAGCAAACATTTCGAATGTGCAACTACTACCTACCGAAAAAAAGTGTTACTATCAGAAATAATCAGGGTAGCATATCAAACCTGCCATACAGGTGGACTCTGATTAAATAACATACAGAGTACATTTGGATTTTGAGAGGGATAAAATAAATTAAATCCTACTACTACCTAACACCATTTTGACCTGTGGTATGCAGGTCCCATTCCCGAGAATGGAAAATATCAAAGTACCAACAAATTGCTAAACAGTGGATCAAACCCACAATCCGACACCCCAAAGGCCCAAACACTCATTTGTTTTCTTCCCCTGCGGTAGTTGTGTGCCTATGGCTATCCTGCAGTTGCTGAAGCGTTTATCTTCACTAAGAAAACAAGTTTGGGAGATTGGGGTTTCTTAAAAAAAAAAATCCGCTTTTTGGAAATCTTAGCAGGGTCCAATTTATTTTCAAAACAAGGAATTTTTTGCAGGATAGGACAACGTACAGATATTGCTCCATTAATGTCTATCTCATGTAGGCTTTGCCACTTACATATCCAACCCCACCCCTCCCCCTGCCTAAAAATAAAATACCAGCCCATCCTACGCTCATGGCAAGAGTTTAACATAACCCCTAATATAACAATTCCCAAATAATCTTTCTCTTGTCCTTCAATGTATGCACTCACAGCACTACAAGAGAACAGAAGGACCTAACTAGTATTGTGACCATTGTTTATAAGGCGACCCCCGCCTTGGACGCTTAGGCGGCTAGGCGGCGCCCTGGCAGCACCT